>CM031940.1:26602432-26749209 GCA_018703725.1 Brassica juncea | reverse complement strand
GTTTTCCGAGCGGGGAATTCTGGTCAGGGCGAACTGGTCAAAACTACGAGCCAGTTCTTGGACGAGTTTTAGATATGCGTCCATCCTTTCGTCCCTTGCTTCATATTCTCCGCTGTATTGGTTGGCGACCAACTAAGAGTCGCAGTAAGCGTGAATATTGCGGATTTTTAATCCATGGGCTAGCCGCAAGCCTGCGACGAGTGCTTCGTATTCTGCCTCATTGTTTGAAGCATGAAAAGCCAATCGGAATGACTGTTCTAGGATTTCTCCGTTAGGAGAGGTGAGTCGAATTCCGATTCCGGATCCTTGTTTGGACGAAGATTCGTCGACGTGGAGGACCCAAGTTGAGTTTGGTTCCTTGTTAGTCATGTCTCTAGTGGGTAATTCTACCAAGAAATCCGCAAGTACTTGGGACTTTGCACATGTCCTTGGGCGATATTCGACGTCGTATTCACTTAGTTCGATTGCCCATTTTGCGAGCCTACCGGATTGGCTCGGACTGTGCAGGATTATCCGCAGTGGGAACGTGGTGAAAACCACTATAGTATGAGATTGGAAATATGGTCTTAGTTTCCTTGCCGAGGTTATGACGGCGAATGCTAATTTTTCCATTAGCGGGTATCGAGTTTCCGCATCCAGCAACGTCTTGCTTATGTAAAAGATTTGCTTTTGTTCGCCGCATTCTTCTCGTATCAGGACGCCACTGACTGCTGTTGCGGAAACTGCGATATAGAGGAAAAGAGGTTCTCCTTCCACCGGTTTTGCGAGAACTGGTGGAGTGGCCAGGTAATGTTTCAACTGTTGGAAAGCCTTTTCACATTGCTCGGACCATTCGAACTTCTTGTTTCCTTTTAATGTTTCGTAAAACGGTAGGCACTTATCCATGGAGCGCGAGATGAAACGGTTCAAAGTCGGGACTCTTCCGGTTAACCTTTGGACTTCTCGCTTGGTTCTCGGGGAGGCCATCTCTATCAGTGCGGCGATTTGTTTAGGGTTGGCCTCGATTCCGCGATACGTTACGAGGTATCCGAGGAATTCTCCCGATGCCACTGTGAATCTGCATTTCGCCGGGTTGAGTTTCATGTTATGCTGGTTGAGTCGTGCAAAACATTCCTCTAGGTGGGCTACATGATCGTGTTCGTCAAGAGATTTTACGAGCATTTCATCGATGTATACTTCCATAGTTTTTCCGAGTTGCTCGGCAAACATTTTGTTGACGAGTCGTTGATACGTTGCACCCGCATTTTTAAGACCGAAAGGCATTACCTTGTAGCAATACGTTCCGCGGTTGTGATGAATGCATTTTTTTTGCGGTCGTCAGGATTCATCATGATCTGATTGTATCCGGAAAAAGCGTCCATGAATGACAGAAGCTTGTTTCCCGCAGTTTCTTCGACCAGTCGGTCGATGTGTGGAAGCGGGAAGTAGTCCTTTGGACAAGCTTTATTCAGATCCGTGAAATCGACACAGACTCGCCACTTGCCGTTCTTCTTTTTTACCACAACAGGGTTGGCAAGCCAGTCTGGATACTTAACTTCTGTTATCGACCCTACTTTGAGGAGTCTTTCGACTTCCTCGTTGACTGCGGTGGCACGCTCAGGTCCCAGCTTTCGTCTCTTTTGTTTTACGGGTTTGTGAGTCGGGTCGATGATAAGTTCGTGACATGTTACGCTAATGTCGATTCCTGGCATATCCTCCGCAGCCCAAGCGAACATACTGAGGTTCTTTTTGAGGCATGCGATGAGCTCTGCTTTTATCGGTTCGCGGAGGTTAGCTCCGATTTCGACGCACCGTTCCGGGAAGGAATCGTCGAGGCAGATTGAGACCACCGGTTTGCAGGTTGGTTCACGCTTCCCTTCCAGGGCCTCAGCTCTTTGGGACTGCCAGAAGGTTTCTGGCGAGTCGTGAATCGTTTGCTTTTTCCGAGAGGTCTCGATTTCGGAATTTTTCCATTTTAGTTCCGTAGCGAGGTAGATCTGTGCTGCTCCATGACTACCATGTATCGTTTCGACCCCGAAAGGCGTCGGGAACTTGAGGCATAGGTGGAATGTTGATGGGATCGCTCTCATGGAGTTTAGCCAGGGAGTTCCAACTATCGCGTTGTAGGATGTTGGACCATCGATCACCAGGAATTCCGTGTTTTCGGCGACACTCCCGGCTCTGACTAGGAGGATAGTCGAACCGAGGGTCATAACTTCTCCCGAGAGTCCGAATACTGGGCTGGGGTCATCTGTAAGGATGCTTAGATCGACGCCCATCCTCTCGAGGGTGCTTTTATAGATAATATTAGCCGAGCATCCGGTGTCGACTAATACCCTTGCTACGTCAATATCCTGGATCGTGAGTTCTATTACGAGGAGATTGTTGTGAGGTTTGGCCATACTGGCAGTTGCTCGATCCTCGAAAGATACGATGGTTCGGGCTGACGAAGAAGCCATACTGAACTTCGATCGATTGGTGGTTTTCGAGTTAGAGAATCCGTCACCCCCTCCTTCTAGCGCCAAACTGTGGGAACCGAAATTCACACTGTTAATTTCCGATAAATAAGATTGCGGAGGAAAGCCAAGTAAACCCGACTTTCCTTGAAGGTCCGGATTCTCTGTGTTGCCACACGAAATCGAGAAAGTTTAATTGATAGAAATAAGAATTGTAATAATTGCCCGAAGGCGTTTTATTAGATGAAAGATACGAGTACAAAGATTCTCCGAAAGACAGAGAGATTTGCGATTAAAGAAAAAGATAGAGTTGCAGGCAGCCAAACGTCCTGAGCTTTGCTCCGCTAGTCTAACCACCTAAGCCCTAATTCTTCTAAGCTAGCAGAATGCTCTAAGTCTAATTTTCGGATCCCCTTCTCCTATGTTCTTGCTCTCCTTATATACCCACTCCTAAGTCGGTTTGCCTTAGGATGATGGACCTCGCCTTTGGGCCCAAGCTTATCTCTTCAGGAAGTATTCCATTTTCGTCGATCTTCGTAATTATCCTCGAGTTTTCCCCTATTTTCCGGTGACTTGATGTTTATCCGATGTTCGGGAAATCGGATAACCCGTCATAGCCTGATTCGGCCTGAATTCTTAAAATCGTAAGTAAGTCCGTGGACTTGTCTTAATTCGTTGAACGTTTTATACGATTTCTCGAAAAGACTATCGTTCTCGTAAAATAAACCGTATAGCCTAAAGGATCGATGTTCAAGTTAATCGATCTTGTTTTATACGATATCTTCTACGAGAAATCCAATCCTTCTAGTTTTTGTCGTAAAACATCGAGGATGATTCCAACCGAATCGAATCGAAAGATGTTTATTCCGTAGCCGTGATCGTACCAAACTCACGAGGATTGATCCAAACAAGCCAAGATGGGATCAGACCGAGCATGATGGGACCGAGACCAGGACCAGGGCCGTCGATCGGCGCCAGGGGGCTTGCCTCCGGCGCCAGGCCGGCTTGCGGGACGCCTGCCGCCGGCGCCAGGCTGGCTTGCCGCCGGCGCCAGGCTGGCTTGCCGCCGGCGCCAGGCCTGCTTGCGGAACGCCTGCCGCCGGCGCCAGGCTGGCTTGCCGCCGGCGCCAGGCCGGCTTGCGGAACGCCTGCTGCCGGCGCCAGGATGGCTTGCCGCCGGCGCCAGGCCGGCTTGCGGGACGCCTGCAACCGGCGCCAGGCTGGCTTGCCGCCGGCGCCAGGCCGGGTTGCGGGACGCCTGCCGCCGGCGCCAGGCCGGCTTGCGGGACGCCTGCCACCGGGGCCAGGCTGGCTTGCCGCCGGCGCCAGGCTGGCTTGCCGCCGGCGCCAGGCTGGCTTGCGGAACGCCTGCCGCCGGCGCCAGGCTGGCTTGCCGCCGGCGCCAGGCCGGCTTGCGGGACGCCTGCCGCCGGCGCCAGGCTGGCTTGCCGCCGGCGCCAGGCCGGCTTGCGGCACGCTTGCCGGCGGTGCCGGGGGTTCTCTGCCGCCCGTGGGTTTTCCGTTGCCCGATCTTTCCCCCGTTGGCCGTTCGTGCGGGAAATCTTTGAGTTTGGAAGGATCTTTAGCCGTAGATTTCGAGATAACCGTTTTTGACCCCAACAATCTGCAAGGTTCTCCATGGTCTGGGTCAGGTGTATGATCTTGTCATTGAGTGGATGGTAGACACAATCAAGTTTGCACTTGAAATCATTCATTGTGTCATACTGAAAGGTGTAGATGTTATTGAGCTTTTCATCCATCTCTGCTCTGCTGTAAGGATCTGGGTCTGCTGGTGTAGCTGGAGTGAACCTTTCGCGATGCTCTGGTAGGCACAAGAATGATGGCTGTTCTAGTGAAGCTCTTTGTCGGATGTCTCTAATGTGTGTAGGGGAAACTGGAATGACTTTCCCTGTGATACCCCTTGGACGTCCATACATGTCTATGTAGACTCCATACTTATCTTTCTCTTAATGGTACTCGGGTGGTATCGTATCGATCGATTTGGTGGTGTCACCATCGATCGATTTCCATCCCTCAAGCTGGTAGTCGTATTTGAAGTGTGGCTCTCTTCTCATGGCCATTGCATCATCTGCATCAGCTAGCATTTCTGGTAGACTGGATCATCTCGTTGCTTGTAGAATAGGTTGTTTGGACCATTGGCCATAGCAAGAATATCTGAGATGTCTTCTCTTGATACTTGCGGCATACGGCCATCCATAGCTCTTGCATTGCCTTCTGGATCTCTGTAAATACCAAACTCATCAGGTGTTAGATATTTCACGATCTAACTCATAATCTTTATTGAGATCGAATGGTAAAGGTTGAGTATCGATCGATGCGGTAGGGCTCCCGTCGATCGATTTCGTGTTGTATAGCTGATAGGGAAGATTGCAACTGAAATCTTCTCCATATGGCTTAGGGTTGGATGGTGGCTGATGCATCTTTTCTTCTTCTAGGGTTTGTCAATTTGTTTCTTCTTTGGTGTGAGAAACTGCTTCTACCCCGTGGCTCATAATATAGTGGTTATCATCCACCAAGTTTCCAAATTTGAAATATGCAAATTTGAAATTTCCATTCTTCTCTTGGTCGGTTTGACTGGTATCGATCGATACATTTTCGCGGGTGTCGATCGATGCTTCTTCGTGTAGCCCTCGTCTTGATTTAGTATCGATTGATGCTTGTGATGTTGCGTCGATCGATGTCGGTAGCATGGTTCCATGTGATCTGGATCCATCTCTAGTGAGAATTTTCTGCTGGTCTGTAGCTGGCTCTTCCTCACGGTTTTCATTGCTTTCTTCCACATGTTGGGAAGGTGTAGTAGTCTCTAGAGAAAAAATTGGATAGCATTGTGCTGGCCAATCACCCCTCGTCTTTGAAACTATCATATCGATCGATGCATATATGCTGGTGTCGATCGATGTTGGTCGGCTTGATCTCGGAATCGGTTGGATGTTGGTGTAGTCTCTGTAGCATGGTGAATATGATCTGGATGGAATGAACTGCTGAGGATCATACTGAGTAGGCCCTTCATCTTCATGAAAGAAAAGACTTTCTTTGTCTTCCCACAAGGCTTCATAATCTCTCTCCACTATAGGGTGGTATACATTCTCTTCTCTGCGGATGTATGAATATGGTATGTTCCTGTTGTAGTCCTCATCATACTCTTCTTCTCTGCGGATGAAAGAGTATTCAATATCTCTTTCCCTAATGTAATCCTCATCATAGTCATCCTCTATTGTCTCCACTACATATGTTGGCTGATAGTAGTCTGGTTCCCAACTCCCAACTGAGTAGTTACCTGTAAAATGATCAACTTCATACATAGGTGTACTATCAATAGATGTGGAATGGAAACTGTTGCATGTATCGATCGATGTGATCACGGACTCGTCGATTGATGTGAGATTAATAGGGTCGATCGATGCATCGGTAGTTGTGCCGATCGATTCCGAGTACTCTGTCTCATACTCTTCTGCACAGTAACATGTAGCTACGAGTATTGATTCATCTAGAGGCTTCTGGTAGGGTGCTGGAGGTCTGATAACCTTGAATGGGTCATAGTAAACCTCTGGGTTGATGAGTGTCAAACACATCTGGCTTGTTTTCAAGTCACAGATGGCTCCCACAGTAGCTAGGAAAGCTCTTCCAAGTAGTAGAGAAGAATTTTAATTTAACTTGATGTCTAGGACATGAAAGTCAACTTGAACTAGGGCATGACAATTCTGTACCTCAAGGTCCCTGATGATTCCCAATGAACTCCTCCTAGAACAATCCACAAAGTAGAAGGATTCTCTGGAAGGTTCCACCTTCAGACCTAGTTGGTCTGCCATAACCTTTGGTAGGATGCTGACTGATGCTCCTGTGTCACATAGTGCATGTGAGAATTCAATGCCTTGTACTAGGCATGAGATGATGAACTCTCCAGGATCACTCTTTTTCTTCAATGTAATCTTCCTTAGGAGACCCTCTCTGATCTTGTTGAACATCTTCTCCATGTCAACCTCTGTGACCTTTGTTTCTCTGAAGAACATCCACAATCTGTTTATGTAATATGCTTCTTCAAAGGGTCTCTCTACTGGAATCTTTAGAACTCTCTTCTTGAAGTTTTCCAACTCTTTCTCATTAGCCTCCCTTTTAAGGTGCTTAGGGATCTTCTCTTTCCTTTTTCTTGGTGTTCCCTTTGCACTTTCCTTTTCAATCTCCATAGGCTCCAAAGTATCCTCAACTTCTTCTGGTGGGTTTTCTGTAGGTTTGGGTCGGGATCTATTTGCATAGAGTAGGCAGCATCTATTCTTGGTAGCTAAACTCGCTGTATGATGGTGGTAAATCGATCGATGTCTGGTGGTGTGTGTCGATCGATGTCTTGTTGTGATTGTCGGTCGATATCTGCTTCGTCTCGTCGATCGAAGAAAGGGTGGAGTGGGTTTGGGTGTCTCGCTACGAACTCTGCGTGTGTCATAATCCTGATTGGTTTGGTCGTAGCCGTAGACTCGGTAGACTCTCTCGATCGATGTGGTATCTCGAACATCGATCGATATTCCTCTTCGAACGTCGATCGATGACTCTCGTCTTGTGTCGATCGATGCGAGTGAGAGCTGTCGATACTCATGGTGCTCTCGGTTTCAAAGTCTTCTTCCTGAAGTTCTTCATCCCCATCCATATGCCAGAATTTATCTACTGTGATGGCATTGATGTGGTGTCTGATGAGATCTTCCTCTCTCCCTTTTATGAAGGCTACTTGCCTCTTAATAGTTTCTGCTCTTTGAATCACCTGTGTCTCTAGCTTCTTCACATAGGTACTCAAGGTGTCAAACTTCACATTCAGGCTATTGTATGCAGCATCTATCTTTCCATTGAAATCCACAGTAAGCCTCTGCTGACCCTCTAGAGCTGAATCAAGCATTGCTTCAATTTTGCTCTCATGAGTAGGTGGTGGTGGATTTTGGTAGAAAGAATTGTTGAGATTGTTGTTGTTGTAGTAGTTGATGTTGCTGAAGGGTTTCTGGTACTGTGAATTCTGATTGTCGTTGCTTCTCTGACTGTTGCCATAGAAGTTCCTGTTTCCACTCTTGTTTCCAAACCTTTGTGATCCTCCTATGAAATTCACTTCTTCTTCATATCCTTCTTCATCAGTCTCTATAGCTTCTACATCTTCTGCAAAACCGACCTGCTTCCTTAGAAGCTTGTGAACACTGTCTAGCTTAGCCTTCATATCATCTAGCTGCTCCTTTCCAAGAGCATTGGCTAGTCTCCTTCTCTCATAATCAGTGTTCTTGGTGCTATTTCTAGTTGCCAAGTTCTCAATAAGTCTCACAGCCTCCTCTGGATTCCTGGTGTTGAAGTTTCCATCACTAGCTGTGTCTAGTGCTGTCTGGTAGGTTAGATCTAAACCTTTGAAGAAAGTGTTGAGTAGCTGCACTTCATTGAATCAATGGTGTGGACAATCTCTATGATAGGACTTGAAACGAACCAACAATGTCTGAAAGGTTCTGCAGGCTTCTGCATGAATGTAGCAATCTTGCTTCTCAACTCCTCTGCGCGTGCCTCATCAAAAAATTAATCAAGAAAGCATTCTTGATGTCATCCCAGGATGTGAGAGATCCTGGTGGTAGTTGCTTAAGCCATTGCAAAGCTTCTCCAGAAAGAGAATACTTGAAAAGCTTGCAAAGTAGGTCATCAGCTGGGACTCCATTGGCTTTGATAGCAGATATGAGATCCTCGTACCTCTCTAGATGGTCCATAGGATGCTCATTGGATGCTCCATTGTAGGGTGTATGTCCTACAAGTGTGTAGTATTGAGGCTTCACCTCATAATCAGCCCTCTGTATGTCTGGAGGACGGATTGCAGATCTGTTGGCATAGAATTGGTCTGGACGGTTGTAGTCAGCCAGTGATCTGTTCCTGTTGGCTTCTTCTGCAGCTCGAGCAGTTGCTGCAGCAGCTTCAGCTTCTGGATCAGGGATTGCAGCCCCCTGATCATTGATTCTTTGACCTGCTGCATTACGCAGGTGACCTTCCTGGTGACGCAGGTTACCTTGGTTATCTTGCCTGAGTATCAGTGTCGCGACCATGCTTGGTGACTCGGTATCGGTCGATATCGGGTGAAAGGTGTAGGTAGACGGGTACTGAGAAGTATCGGTCGATGTGGATGGACGGTTATCGGTCGATGTCAGATGAATGAGATCGGTTGATATTGATGAACGGTTTGAGAAAGCTCTTGATTGTAATGTTTGAGACCTTCCCCCTTATAAGAAAAACAAAAAGAAAAAGAAAAAAAAAAGAGATTCAATAAGATAGTGGGGAAGGGAAAATAAAAAGAGTTAGAGCTTAGAAAAGTGAATAAGAGGCCCTTAGTGGTTGTATCATAAGAAAGAAATTTGTTCATTGGGTGAGTGATGTGATTGTTTTTCATTTTGGATTATGGGATGAATGAAAAGAGTGTAGAACTTGTAATCACTTAGGAATGGGGTAGAATGATGAGGATGGATCCATGTATGCATGAATTGCTCCTAGTCATAGATAAATTTTGCATAATGATCAAGCTCCTTGATTCTTGAGTGTTTGCCACCTTGAAATGATGCATTGAAACCCTCCTTTCCATCCATATTAGACCATTTGATCACCTAGCCAAACGATTGAGATCTTGTGCCCATTTGTGAGAGTTCACCTTTTGTATGTGTTGTGAATCAATGTGAGAACTGGTTAAGAGAACTTGTTGGTTGATAAGCATTGCAACTTGTGTAAAGGCATAAGAGTATTGATAGGTCTAGAGAAGCTAGAGTATAATAAGAGAGTTTTGCTCATGCTATTTGCTATATTTCTTTAGGATGTCAAGTTGAGTGCTTTGAGTGTTTCTTTTGGCTTTGCTCCCATCTTTATATCTCTCCTCCTTGTGTTTTGAAAAGTTTACTTGAGGACAAGTAAAGGACTAGTGTGGGGGAGTTGATATCTTTTAATATTTGCTGAAACGATGCTCAAATTATTCTAGAGCAACCTTACGCTCATCAAAAGAGGTCAAGTTGTAGTACTTAGGGATCGAATCCACAGGGAGCAATGGAACACAATAGATCTTATTATAACTAAGCTAGGTCAAGGATTTCAAAGCAGTAAATTGCAAGTAAACTTAAAATGGTGAGCAAGACAATTACTCAAGTGATTGATTTGGGTGTTAACTAGTATGGTGAAGGTGTTAGATCTAGGATTACTATTCAGGTTATCAGGATTATAATAGTATGAATGCTTATATGAGATGCTTGCATGATATTAAAGAACCCAACGATGCAATAGCCCGACTGTCGTCGCCGACTATCTTACACTAAACTTAATGAGACTCCACGTTGAGAATCACCAAAAGGCGTCGATCGACCTGCCATTGCATGTATCGATCGATGGTGCCTCACGTATATCGATCGATGACTCTATAGGAGTATCGCTCGATACGCTACTAGCGAGCTTTAAGCGTGTGGTTGAATACAGTTCACTAGAGAATTTGCCAAGTCAGCTGTCGCTTGTTCCCAGCAGAATTCTTAGCTCAGAGAAGATAGATCCAAGGATGTTATCTCTGTATTCATGTATAGGTTAGCTACTCCTACACAAGCATTAAGAACAATCTTCTAAGATGAATATCACATGCTCAAGTATTAATAGTTGGGGCTAATCCCTCAACCTATTTGAATCCTAAATCCAACAAAGGTGTTTACTCAGACATGGCTGAGTAGAACATCATAACAATAATATAAAAATTCATAGATAGAATAGAATAGAAACAAAGGTGTTCAAGAAAGCTCTCAAATTTGTAACTCTCTCTCTCACAAAACAAAGAACTAAGAAAAGGTAGAAGAAACTATGTAAAAGCTGTATGAAAGACTCTCTGAAAGGCTGTCTGAGAAAAACTGTGTCTTTGCCAAAACACTTAGGTAAGACTTAAATACTTATGAATAATTAGGTTAAAACTCATCAGGGGCATTCTGGTAAATAGATGATTGCTTGGGCTTCAAGTCGGTTGTGACCAAAATGGGCTTCTGCGGCTTGAATATCGATCGATTACACTAGATGTGTATCGATCGACACATACATCTTCGTGTCGACCCTGAGGGGGTCGATATGGCCTCCTCGGGTGATATCTCTAAGGTTCTCCAAAATGCTCCTAAAACATCATCTTTCATCCAAATGCTCATGAACCTGAAAATATGCTAAAAAGACTTCAAAACATACTAGATATATCCTAAAACACTCAGATATCAGGGGTAAAATCGGGTCAAATATAAGGTCTATCGATTACATGTTTTTAGCTATCATATCTTGTGCATTTTGATCATATAGTTTAGGCATTAGGCATCTTTAGTTCCATATTGCATTCATAAGTCTATATCAGGTGTTAGAGTGTGCTAGAGTGTGACTGGAGGTGTTTTGGGAGCTTTTTGGTCCAAAAAGATAAAGAATGGAGTTTGGTCAAGGTCAGGCCAAGCCAAACCATGATCAAGACCTTACCTTGGGTGGATGGTACGACTACCCGGGTGCTTGGACGAGATCAGAACATCAGGACATACCCAGCCTGATGTGCCCGGGGTAAGCCACCCGCACGGGCTGATGGCTGGACAAGAAGGAGCTTGGCCGAGTTTGGGCAGAGTCAGCCTTGAATTGTATAAGCCGGACAGTCCTTGGTGAGAAGTAGAGATGGCCGATGCGCGGCTGGACATGTGCGGGATGCTACACCCGCTCGGGACAGGCCAGTACGAAGACAGGCCGATGCGCGGAACGATGCACGCGGGAAGCCCTACCTGCTCGGGATGAGCCCAGAACGAGGACAGCCGACGCGTGGGATGCGACACGCGGGTCACCCTACCCGCACGGGACAGACACGGAGCAAGGCAGGACGCACGGGTCGACCGTGCGCAGGTTGGACGAAACCGATCTCCCCAGAGCGTTTTTCACCCCTCTTTCTAATTGGTCGTAGCTTATGTGATTCCAGGGACCTTTTAGTAATTTTTAATGATGTTTTAGGGCTTTCTAAGCCTAAGTATAAATACTTTTGTAATCTCCTTTGTGAGATATTACTTCTTTTCTCTTAAGAACACATTTGGATCTAGAAGAAAGTTTGAATCTTGAAATCTTTTTCATCTTATTCTCTTGTGTTTATTGGATTATCTTTGTCAGTATCATGTTTAGCCTTGAATCATCCATGGTTATGTCTATTAGTGAGTAGATCTATCTTGGATTAATGGGCTTGGGAGACTAAGGGTGATTAGGTGTAGATCTAAGATGTTCTAGGGTAGATCCTTCTTGATCCTTGCTTGTAGAGTGTTCTTATTGCTATTTTGGAGTTTGTCTCTTCATAATAGAGCTATAGGCATTGTATGCTCGAAAGGTGTTCGATGAAATGTCTGAACCAACTCTCCAATGCTTTTAACATTCTTTACCAAAGAGATTTGTTGTTAAAGGTGTTAGGATGGCTCTTAGACTTGTTCTTAATGATTCCTTAGATAATATTCAACCAAAGAAATTTGATGCTTGAGTTATCTTTGTGAATTAACATTCATCTAGAGATAGAGCTTGTTTAGCATTGTGTTCTAGGCTTAAGGTTGATAGATTGATTGTATTGCTGCCATCTTAGATTGAAACTTTATCACCCAAGGTCAATTCCCTAGCCCCATGAGTCCCCTTGCCTCATATTGAAAGAAAGTTCACTCCTTTGTTGCATTTTTAGTATTGTCTTAGTTCATAATCATCTTCACTATCTTGATTGCACTTAGCTTAAGCATGGATTTGCATTCCCTTTGCATTAAACTCTCTTAGAATTGGTTCGACATCTTTCTATACTACAACATTTGGTTGGGAGCCTTGAAACTCCTAACACCACTTGATCTCAAAGTTGTTGTTCTCCACAGCTGGTGCTCTGATTTCCAACCTATGACCATGTATGTGAGGCTAATCATAGGTCCCAATGGCTCTGGCTTGGCGCTGTGGATGTTGTTGTTGAGGAGCTCTCTCTGGTCTTAGGTTCGCAGCTCCTTGACCATTGCCCCCTTGGGCAGCTCCTTGACCATTGCCCATCTTGAGGTTGATGGTGGTTTTGCTCCATCTCAAACCCCAATCTCTGTAAGTGAGCATGTTGCTCTTTTTCTCTTCTCTTTCTTGATATCTCCCTCTCAAGTGCAGCTATGTTTTCAACTCTTGGAACTAGGCTTGATGAACCTCTGCTCCTCAAGTTCATACACCTAAAATGCAAAGGGAGATGAAGAAGGAGAATCAGAAACTTGCAAAAAGAAAATAAGACTTAGTCTCAAGCAAAGACCAAATCCCAATGTCAAAATCAACTTAGAACTGGCAACGGCGCCAAATTAGACAATGGAGTTTTCAAGGCTCCTTGTTCAAATCAAAGTAGCATAAAAGATTGTCGAATCCAATCCTAAGTGATTCTAAAGCAAAGGGAATGCAGGTTCATGCTTAATCTAAGTACAACCAGTTTTTAGAGGTGATATGAGAACTAAGAACTAGAATCTAAAGCAATAAAGTATCAAACTTTCAAGTAATATGAATAAATATGACCCATGGGGCTTGGGATATTGACTTTGGGTGATAAAGATCTGATCTAAGGGTGGCAAGCTATCAATTAAACATTTTCCTTAAGCCTAGACAACAAAGCTAAACAAGTTCTTTCTCAAGATAAATGCTCTTTTGCAACAATCACCCAATACATCAAATCTTTTTGACTGTAATGACTAAAGCAAACATGGACAACAAGTCTAATTGCAATCCTAACTCCTTTAACAACAAATCTCTTTGACAAAGCAAGCTAAAAGCATTGAAGAGTTGGTTCAGACATTTCATCGAACACCTCTCAGGCATGAAACACCTATATATTTTAGTATGATCAAGACCAAAATAGCATTAAGTATCCTCAACAAGCAAAGAAAGAAGTAGATATATCACTAAACACCCTAGATCTTCACCTAATCACCCTAATCACCCTAGCCCATGAATCCAAAGTTGATCTACTAACTAATCAATTAAACCCATGAAGGATTCAAGCTTAATCATGTAGATGAAGAGATAAAACACTCAAGAACACAAGAACAAGATGAGATTTAGATTCAAAGATCAAACATTCTACAAAGTGTTTTGTGTTTCAAGAGAGAATAAAACTTAGATCTAAAGTTGTGACTTACAAAAGTATTTATACTAGGCTTGTAAAACCTAAAAACATCAAGAGAATTGACCAAAAGGTCCCTGAAATCACTTAAGTCTCGACCAGCTTTAGAACCGCACCCTGGGTCAGGTCATGGTCGAGACCCGCGTAGGTCTACCCGCGCTGGGTCGTCCTGGGTCGTCCAATCCGCGGTGGTCTACCCGCGCTGGGTCATCCTGGGTCTTCCGCGCGGGTCGTTTAACCCGTCCTGGGGCGACCAGGGTTGATATGCCTCTAGTAAATCGATCATAACTCTTCCAATACAGCTCCAAATGACTTGAAACCATTTCCATTGGAAAGCTAACTCAATTACTAAGTCTTCCCAAAATCTTAGCAACTGAATATATTTTTAAGGCCTCCACCCATGTTCATCTTTCACCCTTTTGCACCACAAATGTCTCTAAACACCTCCAAGAACTCCATAGCACACTCCAATACCTGATAAAGACATATGAATGCAATATAGACCCTAAAGATGCCTAATTCCTAATTTACATGATCATTAAGTACAAAATATGATGGTTAAAATCATGCAAATATGCAAGATATCAGAAAGAAAATGGAATATTTCCGCAAGAAGATAAACTTGAATCGAGGGAAGAAAAGGAAAGGAGGAACCGCCTCAAGAGGAGTATAAAAGGGAGCCGTGGCCTGAGACAAGAAAGAGAAGAAAAATTTGAGCACTTAGAGCAATTAGGCATTCTTTTCTATTTTCGAGCTGTGACTCAACTAGGTCTTAGGTTGTTAAAACTAGAAGATCTGCCAACAGCTCTTACAGCCGAGGCCATTCCTATTGTAACGCTGATTCACCAATTCGGAATAAGATCCTTTGTTCTCTTTTCGATTTCCATACTTTTCGTCTGTTTAATTCGTATTTCTGATTGCTTGGCGTGTAGTTTAGTAGATTTCCGGGACCTCTGGAAAATTAGGGTTCTCCCTAACTTTCCTTATTTAACGTAAAATAGACAGTGCGAATTTCGGTTTCACACTCAGACATATCAATAGAAAGTAGCCACGATGCTGAAGAAAATACATAATAGAATTTTTTTAAAAAAACAAATAGGGTTCCAACATCTTCTCCCCATAAATAGTCAAGAATTCTTATCCAAGTCTGAGAAATTGCTTCTGGGAAATCAAAGGACTAAGTTTATGTTCTCTTCCAGCTTTTACTCTCTTATTTCCTCTAATTCCATTATGATTTATGTTTTCATAGAGTTTCTTGATGTTATCAGACTATGTAGATCGTCTTGGTTCATTTTCCTTTTTTATTCACGGGGTATTGCAGAAATATGGCCAGCTCATGGTTTGTCGGGACCTTTGAGCAATAAACTTTTTTAGGCCCTTTAATAAACAAAAAACCAATAATTTTAACGCTTTTCTTTTAATTTGCATTATGTTAAATGTTAGTAAATTTAAATATGAAAACATACAAAATAAAAAAATTAGAATACATGAACATTTATTTTTTCTTAAAATATATTTTTCTTTCAAAAAACATATTTTTATAGCTTTTTTAAAAAAAATTAGACCTTAATATCATGGATTTCGGGACGGTTGCACTTCTCGCTCTAGTAACTAATGGCCCTGATTACAAGTGTCTTATTCTTTATAATGTTCATGAGAAGAAGAATATGACAATCTGAGATTGATTGTTATATTGAAATCGTGGATGATCATATTATATGGTCCTATTTTACTCTTTGTATCTTTTGATTTTTACCATAGCGACATTAAATAGTCAAAATACGAGAAAGTACTTCTAACATCACGATAAAAACTAAGATTTATTGTAGAATTAACACCTTAACCGTTTCTCTGCTTTTGCTCCCTCCTCTAACTAAAGACACAAACCCTAGATCTGAAATCTATGGCGGCCAGCCGCTGTCCATTTTGCCATCAGTGTCCCTTACATTTATGCTTTGCTTCCCACACCTCTGTTTCCTGCTTTCGATATGTTTGCTGTTGGAGCGAATTTCCCCCCCTTTTGACCTGTTCTGAGAACCCGAACCAGATCACATAAAATCCACAAACCAAGGCCCATGAAGAAATGGTAGGTCCACGAAGGTACAAACCCACTCTGAGCTGAGGGAGTCTCACAGACTGAGCTCGGCAAGTCAACACGAAACACTACAGAATCAAAGGCATTAAATACTATCATTAAGGCACTCGCCAGAAACATGCTACTGTTACAATTCACCATGAATACCTATAAATAAGGAGAATGGAGCGAGAAAGAGGGGATCCGAATTCTTCCATAGCAAAACTATACTCGTTAATATACATTCTCCATTGTTACCAAGAACTATGTATTCTCATTATCATATTATCAATGAACATCCATTTTCTATAGTCAATCATAGCCAAATCTTTCTATTTTTAGGATACTTGTTGATCAAACATCCCGAAACGCAAACCCTATTTCTGAGTAAATTTTAGGATTCATCACTTGCACCTCTGAGTTGACGAGATTTTGAACTGTTGGGTTAAGATCAGAGGCCTCTTTGGAGCAGAAGCACTACAAGAAAACTCGGTTTTAGCGAGGAAGTTTAACGAGGAAAAATTTTCCTCGTGAAATTACGTCGATTTTACGAGGATATAAAAATTCCTCGTAATTTCCTCGTAAAGTAACGACGAAACTTTTTCCTCGTAAAGTTAAAGTAACGTCACGTGGTTTTTACGAGGAATCATACTTTCCTCGTAAATTCATCGTAAAGATAGCATGAAATTTACGAGGAAATATTTTACGAGAAAATGACGAGGAATGTTTGAATCCACAATGTGAACACGTTTATTATTTGGCTACCTACCTAAAATTTCGTCGTAAATTCGTAGAAAAGTTCCAACAACCACATTCGAAAGTCTCCTATAAATATGGAGGTTTGAACATAATTTTAAACACACCAACAAGAAACAAAAACGTGAAAAAAATGTTGGGCTCGGGGAATATTTACGAGTTGCGGAGGTGGATGTATATGCATAGAGATGCTAACGGGAGAGTGACGAAAGAATATCTTGCGAGGCTGGAGACATTTATGCATCAAGCAGATTCCACACCGCTCGCCCAAGAAAGTGGTAAGATGTTCTGCCCTTGTAGGAAATGCAACAATTCTAAATTGGCAAATCGTGAAAATGTTTGGAAGCATTTAATAAATAGAGGTTTCACGCCAAATTACTATATCTGGTTTCAACGTGGAGAAGGTTATAATTATGATCAGAATGAAGGTAGTAGTAGTAATAGCAACTTTCAGGAAGAATCGATTGATCATCAGTTGCATAATGAACATAGTTACCATCAGGAGGAGCATATGGTATATTATGATAGGGTTCATGATATGGTAGCTGATGCATTCGTAGCTCATGATGAAGATGAAGAACCTAACATAGATGCAAAAAAGTTTTATGAAATGTTAAATGCGGAAAATCAACCACTTTACAGTGGTTGTAGAGAAGGTCTCTTTAAATTGTCGTTGGCTGCTAGAATGATGAATATTAAAACTAATCACAATCTACCTGAAAGTTGCATGAACGAATGGGCAGACTTGTTTAAAGAGTATTTGCCGGAAGACAATGTGTCTGTTGATTCTTATTAAGAGATTCAGAAACTTGTTTATAGTCTTGGGTTACCTTCGGAGATGATAGATATTTGCATCGACAACTGCATGATCTACTGGGGAGATGATGAGAAGTTAGAAGAATGTCGATTCTGCAAGAAGCCACGATTCAAGCCGCAAGGACGGGACGTAATAGGGTACTGTACCAAAGGATGTGGTACCTACCAATTACAGACAGATTGAAAAGATTGTACCAATCGGAGCAAACTGCTGGAAAGATGAGATGGCATGCCGAGCATACTCAGACAGATGGTGAGATGAGTCATCCATCAGATGCAAGAGCCTGGAAACATTTTAACAAAGTACATCCGGATTTCGCTATCAATAGCCGGAATGTGTATCTCGGATTATGCACAGATGGATTTAGTTCATTCGAAATGTCAGGGAGACAATATTCATTGTAGCCAGTCTTTCTTACACCATAACACCTGCCACCGGAGGTGTGCATGCAACGGGAGTTGTTATTCTTGACCATATTAATACCCGGTCCTAACCATCCAAAAAGGTCTATGGATGTTTTCCTCCAACCACTGATAAAAGAGTTGAAGGATTTGTGGTCAACAGGGGTGAGGACGTATGACTGCTCAACGAAGACGAATTTTACGATGCGAGCGATGCTTTTGTGGACCATAAGTGACTTTCCTGCGTATGGGATGTTGTCTGGATGGACTACACATGGGAGATTAGCTTGTCCATATTGTAATGGAACGGCAAATTTATTTCAACTGAAGAATGGTAGGAAGACAAGTTGGTTTGATTGTCACCGTCGATTTCTTCCCATTGGCCATCCGTACCGAAGAAACAAGAATTTGTTTAGGCACAAAAAGGTTGTGAGAGACACTTCTCCTCCATATCTAATTGGAGAACAAATTGAAGCGCAAATTAACTACTACGGAGCTAACGAAACAGTTCGTTATGGTGGTAATTGGCATGTCCCTCGTAATATGTCTGATTCTTACGGTGTTCATCACAACTGGCACAAGAAAAGTATATTTTGGGAGTTGCCATATTGGAAGGATCTTCTTCTGCGCCACAATCTCGATGTGATGCATATACAGAAGAATTTCTTTGAGAACATCATGAATACAATATTGAATATCCCAGGGAAGACAAAAGACAACATAAAATCGAGGTTGGACTTGCCGGATATTTGCTCAAGAAGTGAGTTACATATAAAAAGCAATGGCCAAGTTCCCGTTCCGATATTCAGATTGTCTTCAGAAAAAAAGTCGGTGTTGTTCAACTGGGTGGCATCAGAAGTGAAGTTCCCCGATGGGTATGCTTCAAATCTCTCTAGATGTGTTGAAAAAGGTCAAAATTTCTCCGGGATGAAGAGTCATGATTGTCATGTCTTCATGCAACGACTACTGTCATTTGCATTTGCGGAGCTACTTCCAACAAACGTACATGAAGCACTTGCAGGTAGTATATTATAGCACAATAATTTTATATTGGTTTAGTTTGCAATAGTATATGACTAACAATGTGTTTAATTTTTTTTGGAATATAAAAGGCATTGGAGCATTTTTCAGGGATCTGAGCACACGCACTCTTAAAGAAGAAGTTGTGGAGCAGCTTCAGGAGAACATTCCCATCTTATTGTGCAACTTGGAGAAGATATTTCCTCCGGGATTTTTTGATGTGATGGACCATCTAGCTGTCCACCTCCCATATGAGGCATTGCTTCGTGGACCTGTACATTACGGATGGATGTATCAGTATGAGCGAGCCATGAAATATTTGAAGGGAAAAGCAAAGAACCTCGCCAAAGTTGAAGGTTCTATAATTGCTGGAAGTTTGACGGAAGAAGTTTCTCACTTCACATCGTACTACTTTGCGTCAAAAAGTACGTACCCGGAGAAGAGCTCCAAGAAGATATGATGATGGTGGTGTTGCGCCCACATATGCAGTTGCTGGTGTACCAGACATCTTTAGCCAGATTGGACGTCTTGGTGGGAAATCAAAACAGGTTTGGTGGTCGAGTTAACAAGACGCTCATAGTGCACACACCTATATTATACTCAATTGCGAGGATCCATTGATACGTTATTTTGAAAGGTAACTTATATGGAGTATAAATTATATAACTACGAGAGATTAATTCATATAAAATATGATTTTACAGCCTATTTGTTTCACAAGTCGAAGAAGCATTTCCTGGTATATCCACAAATTACGTAGACAAAAGGAAACATCAACACTTTATTAAGTGGTTGAAGAATCAGGTATTAACTCAAACTCTTTTTTAATTTTCATACATGATCTGTATTTCAACGTTCTCTTTATTTTTGCAGGTTGATAATTATGACGACGATGCAGAGTATCCTAAGTGGTTACACGAAGTAATTCAATCTCCACTTGTAAAGGTCACCACATCACAGATGTATTTCACACGAGGCTATACTTTTCACACATATGAGTATGGTAAACAGCGGGCGACCAGTAACTATGGAATATGTGTGAAAGGGAAAACAGATTTTTACGGGATCTTGACGGAGATTATTGAAGTCGAATTCCCAGGGATATGAAGCTGAAATGCGTCCTCTTCAAATGTGAATGGTTCGACCCCGTCGTCAACAAAGGTGTTCGGTTTAACAAATTCGGTGTAGTTGATGTCAACGGTGGACGAAGGTACAACAAATTCGAGCCCTTCATCTTAGCTTCACAAGCAGACCAAGTTAGATTCCTTCCATACCCTCGGATGAGAGATTGGGGTATAAATTGGTTAGTCGTGATCAAAGTTACACCTCGAGGACGAATCATAATTGGAGAAGATGATGAGGACCTCAAGTCAGTAGCTGGACCACCAGCTCATAAGATCAACCATACAAGCTATATTGGAGCCAGCAGCGACACAGGTGCATTCAAAGAAGGGTATCTTTGCGACCATGAAGATTTTGACCGTGAAACCACTTCCTATAGATTCTCAACTCAACCTGAGCACGCGGAGAATTGGTTTCACAGCAAAAGGAGTAGTGGTTTAGGAGATATACTATTTACAAGTCAGGCTACCTACACTGCATCCGAACTGGTTCTATTTAAGGAAAATAATTATTTGCTTAAGGAGTATGCAACTCAAACTCACGTGTGGAAACTAGGAGATCATCCACTACATCTAAGACCACTTGGAGAGTTGATACCATGCACTAAACCTCACTGGATCAGCCAGATTCTTCACCATCTCAACTTGCCATTTTTGGAGTCGATTTGCTTTAAATCCCAACGGCTAGTTTTCTCCATTCTTGGCTGTGAATTGGCGATTTTTTTCTTCAACCAGAAGCTTCCAAAGGCTCCTAGGATATTCCCAAAGTTGTCCAGATACAAGCAGCTCATCCTTTGGCCAAGATTCTTTCATTTAAAGCCTAACGGCTAGTTTTCTTATTTTCACCAAGTTTTCTGTTTTTGTTTAGTTTTCTATGCCTTGTACTGAGCATTATATAAGCTCATTAGATATCACATTGCAACCCACGAATCTTTTACCTAAGAAATAATAAACTTTTCAGTTTCTTTTCTTCAAAGTCTTTGTGCCTTTGAGTTATCTTGATCATCAAGCCTTGTGTGGATTCCCTTATCTTAGTGATTGGCGATTGAGACTGCTTGTGGAATCAGGCTGTTCTTCTTCGTGGTTGATTGTGGAATCAGTCAACACCCTGCTCTGTCCGATATCACCATCAAATCTCCCATCCAGCCGGTTTTAAAGTCGATTAGATCGATTGTACAAACCACCCCTCTTGTCGGATCTACCATCACTTTGATCCAAGAGTTTTGTGAGCCTTTGTCAGCTTAGGCTTGTATCAGAAGAACCACCATTGCAAGAAAAACAAATAAATGAATTCGAGGAACCTGAAAAAGAAATTGATGACATCCTTCTCATTGATCCGTATAATCATGAGTACGAAGATCTTACCGACGATGCCACGGACAAAGCTGTTGAAGACGAGTTTAATGAAAATGATGATGTTTCTAGTGATGATGAGAATTTCGATGAATCCGATTGATGTATTTTATATTGTGTAAGATAATGGGAATTTTATTTATAAATAAGATATTGAGATTAATTATAAGTTAAGGAATTGTGTTTTTATAATGTGGGTTTGTAATGGAAAGAGTAGGTTGAGGTTAAAGGGTTTGGAATGGAAAGAAGGGTTTGATATATGAAGTAGAAGTTAAGGAAGATGGGGTTTGGGGTTTCGTTTTAATGGATTTAGAGATAATCGTCGTTATTTCCACGAAAGCTCACGAGGACTTTACGACGATTTATGCTTACGTGGAATAAGCGTGGCCCACGTTAAATGTCGTCGTAACTTCCTCGTGAGCTTATGTGGAAATTACGACGATTGTCTCTAAATCCCTTAAATCTAAACCACAAACCCCAAACCCCTAAACCCTTTTTGTCTACTTCATATATACTAAAAAAAAGAGAAGAAAGATACTGGAGTCACATATGGCGAGACCTACGCAAATCTAACCCGCATAACTCTACCCCATATGTGTTCCAATATCTTCTTCACTTCTTTTTTTTTCAAATCTTTCTAATTTGAAAAACATATTGGTGAGTAGAGTGTGTGATTTGGGATGTGATATGAGAAGGTATTTATAGATTACGAAAGTCTCGTTAATTCCACGTAAGCTTACGAGGTCTTAACGACGAATTAGGCTTAAGTGGAATTAACTAGTATTTGGTTACTTTTTTTACATGCACCTCGTTAATTCCACGTAACCATACGAGTTCTTAACGACGAAATAGGCTTATGTGGAATTAACGAGTATTTGGTTTCTTTTTTACATGCACCTCGTTAATTCCACGTAACCTTACGAGTTCTTAACGATGAAATAGGCTTACGTGGAATTAACGAGTATTCGGTTTCTTTTTTACATGCACCTCGTTAATTCCACGTAACCTTACGAGGTCTTTACGACGAAATATACTTACGTGGAATTAACGAGTTCGTGTTCTTTATATTTTATTTTCTGAAACCCCACACCCTATAAACCCTATCTTCCTTATTTTATACCCTAAAAATTTGATAATAAAAATTTTATATTCAGAGTTTATAAAATTAAAAATAAATAATAAAAATTTGATATTCAGAGTTTAAATTTTTATAAAATTAGAAATAAATAGAAAAAAAGTTGATAATAAAAATTAGATATTCAGAGTTTAGTTCAAAAGTATTTTCGATTTAGAAAATGAAAAGTTGAAAAAAAATTCAAAATTAGAAAAATAAGAGATTAAGGTTAAAGGGAAGATGGGTTTAGAATATTTGAAGTAGAAGATAAGAAAGATGGGGTTTGAGGTTTGGGGTTTCAGATTTTAGGGGTTAGGACATATTTCTCGTTATATCCACGTAATATAACGAGGAAATTACAAGGAAACGTGAAAAAAATAAAAAAAGGGTCGTTAATTCCACGTAAGATATCGTTAATTCCACGTAAGATGAAATCATCGTAAACTCCTCGTTGATTAAAA
Organism: Brassica juncea; assembly: GCA_018703725.1. Classification (NCBI taxonomy): domain Eukaryota; kingdom Viridiplantae; phylum Streptophyta; class Magnoliopsida; order Brassicales; family Brassicaceae; genus Brassica; species Brassica juncea. The sequence continues at coordinate 26,726,505 of CM031940.1, read as the reverse complement.
ACACGGGCCTCTATATTTCCTCGTAAAAAAACAATGGCCTCTGTCCTGCCTCGTTAATTTACGTGGCCTCTACGACGAACAGAAACACAGGCCTCTGTCTTTCCTCGTAAATTTACGAGGAAATAACGAGGTTTGCTAATCTTATATATACGCGCAACTGCAGGGTGTTTCATTTCCTCTCCATTTCCTCTCCCTTTCCTCTCCACTATGGTAAGTCTCTCTTTTCTCTCTATTTGGTTTAGGATAGATTAGGTGGTTTGTTTAGGAAATTTGGATTAGGTGGTTAGTTTAGAATTATAGGTTTACGGATTTTCTGTTAATTACTCTAGGTTATAGATTTTTTTATAGATTAGTTATAGATTTTTTTTTACCTGTTCATTTTAATTTAGAAAATTATTTTTTTTGCAGACTATTCGCAAGCATCAGCGTACTGCTCATTACTCTCAGATGTTCGGTCCCCCGGGTACTCGGTTAGACCCGCCCTCTTGGTCAGTTCCCGGTTCTTCTTCAGTTCTCGGTTCTTCGGGTCAGCAGGAGACTGTCCCCGAGACTCAGTCTTCTCAGAGAGTCTCGTCTTCTTCTACGGCAGCGCCATAAGTTCCTCATGTGCCTCCTCCAATGGCTCCTCCTCCGATTCCAGCTCCTCATGTGCCTCCTCAGGTGCCCGCCGATCAGGTTCATGCTGATTTGATGGTGCCGGCGAGTTGTCCTTACTCTCAGTACACTCTCGAGGACATTCTCGGTATGCCAGACAAGGAAGGCTTACCGATCATAGACCCCGACCGACCTGAAGGAACTTTGTGGTATGTATGTTACTTTATTTTTTTCTTAATTTGTTAAATTTAAACTTTAAATTTCTTTTAAAAAATTATAAACTTTAAATTTGTTTTTTTTTCAGGTTTGGGGTTGATAACTGCCTTGCAACGGACGTATCCGAGACGATTAAAGGTTACTTCTCCATGCCACATCCCAACTGGAAAACCACCCCGATCTACATCAGAGGGACGTGGTTCAAGATTTACGCTGTAAGTTATTACTATTTATTCCTGATTTTTTTTTAACTAATTATTAATTTTTTAAACTAATTATTAATTTAATTTTTTTGCTTGCAGCAAAAATATCATTGGGCCCTAGGGGTCAATGAGAAGGTGCGGAAAGTGTTTATCAACAAGGAAAAAAAACGCTTGTTCGACACGGTCTCCAACTGGAAAGGTGACTGGATGGTGAAGGGATATGAGCGAGGCAAACCCTCTTCCATCACCACGGATGTGTGGGATGGCCTCATCCGTTACTGGAAGGATCCCGACGCCATGAAAGTCGCCCAGTCTTTCTCCGCCTCCCGTAACTCGGTAGATGAGCACAGCCACAAGGCGATGCAACACTCTACGGGCCAAAAACCACACGCCGGCATCCGTTTGGAAATGGTACGTAATTAAATATTTAAATTTTTAATTTATATATATATAGTTTCTAACAACTTTCTTAAATGTTTTTAGGCCAAAGAGTTGGGACGTTTACCGACTCTTATGGAACTTTACGAGCGGACCCACAAGAACAAGGCGGGCCAATTTGTAGTTGACAAGTCTGAGAAGATCTTCAACGACGTGGCATCTCGGATTGAGGAGCGTGAGACCCAGCTGACGCAGGAACCCGTCGTCTTATCCACAATTGAAGTGGATAGGATTTACGAGGAGGTAATTTTTAAATAATTTTAATTTTTTTATTAATTAATTTCATTTAACTTTAAATTTTAAATTTCAATATATGCTTTTTTTTTGTTTTTTAAGGTCGCCCCTAGGAAAAAGGGACGTACGGTGGGGATTGGTTCCTTCAATGATGTTCCGAGAGCGACACCGTTTTATGGTCAGAGACGGGATGACGAAGTCTCTGAGCTGCGCGAGGAGTTGGCGTCGACAAAACATGAGTTGACCTCGACAAAAACGGCGTTCACAGCTCGTATGATTGGACACGAGAACTTTTTGAACGCTGTAGCGGCCACAAATCCGGAATGGAAGACCATGTTGAGGACCATGCGACAACAAAATCTCATTCCAGGCGAGACATCCGGCACACATGACGAGGCGGATGTCACGAGAAGGAGCGAGGAGTTCTACGACACGATGAACAACAATAATTTGTTCTTTTTTTCGGTTGTTGTATCATAAAATTCTAAACTTATTTATATATTAAATATTTTCTTATTGAAAATTATTTTAAATTATAATTTTGTTAATAAATTAAATAATTTTAATTCTTTTTTAAATTATATTTTTAAAATTTAGTAAAATACATAACGAAGTAAATTCGTAGCTACTATACGACTTCTGTACGTGGAAACCTTACGACGAACTCACGAGGAAGCATTAACGAGTTCCTTACGAGGAAAACATTTCGAGGTTTTTGCGTGTTTTTTACGAGGAAACTTTACGAGGTAATTACGAGGAAAGCTACCGAGCACTTTACATGTAACGGTCACGTGGTCTTTACGACGAATCATTTACTTCTTTATTACGAGGAAAGCTACCGACCACTTTACGTGGAATATTCACGTGGTCTTTACTTCTTTATTACGAGGAAATATTTACCTCGCTAGTTTATGAGGAATTGGCGAGGAATCTTTCAGTACGACGAATGTATAACGACGAAGCCTCTTTCCTCGCTATTTCCTCGTAATGTCTCATTTACGAGGAAAGAACGACGAAAATGGCCGTCGTTAAGCTTGAGTTTTCTTGTAGTGAAGCGAGTTTGTTGGTGAGGCGGTGGCGTGGAGAGTAGGACCTTCGAGCAACCTGACGGTACAAAGCTTTACAGCGTCACCTGGTGGAATAACTCCTCTCTCCTTGGACTCGTAGTGGGTCATGAAGTGTATATGCCTATGAGAGCTTCCGGCTCTGGTGACTCGTCGGTTCAACATCGTGGACGACGGAGAAGCTGACATTAGCTTCTAGTTATTCATAAGAGCGGGAGGTTTGGCTTCCTAATTGTTTGAGAGGGCTTGGATGACGACAATTGGTGCTCCTAAGATGGCGGTTTTCATTACATCTTCTCCTTCTGATCCGGTTCTGCTATCTTGCAGCATTGAGGGGAGAGAAATGTATGGTTGTGCGAACCTGAGAGACGATAGAGACACAGCCTCGTCAAGGCAGCTAGGTTTTTTTAGTTGGTTCTCGTTTCAAGTCACGATTTGGGGCCACATGACACCTCCAAGAACGGCCTATTGAAGGAAATGGTGGTGGATCTGGGTTGGGCTTGGACACCACGGTCTGTGAAGCGCAGGAATTGGATTGGCTCGACGTCGGTGTTCACTGAAGGAAGAGAGCTTGCTTCCCTAGTCTTTTCACCCTCAACCTTTGATGTATGGTGTTTTTGGCCCATTCTAACAAAGTTTCGTAAAGTGTTTTGAGTCTTTATCAAGTCCTTTTTGAGACATTACATTTCTGGAATTGGCTTTCATGGAATGTGGATCACTTGGAGGAATATAGTCGGAAAAGAACACAAATTGGTGATTTTTAGATCAGAGCGGCCAAACGGAGCAGCTGCTTCAGCGACTGAGATTTTTAAGGAAATTTCCAAAATTTTGGGATTTTACCTATGGATCCCCTTTTTCCTCCAAGGCCGTCACATTCCTGCAAAAAATATTATTTTCTATTATTCTCATTAGTCTACACCACTTTTTAGAGAGTATATGAGAGAGAGAGCTTGATACTCTGTAACTTTGAGAGAGAAGAATCTCTACATCCTTTGGAGAAGATTTCTAAACCCTTTTGGTTTATTAGTATTATTAATATATGTTTTCTTCATATGTTATCTCTGTGTTCTCTGTTCATGGCTAGGTAGTCGATTGTTAGGTCTAGGGTGTGGTGTTTAGATCGATGAACTAAATACAAATAATGTCACTGCTTGATTGTCTCCATTCATGATTACGCTTACTGCTTGCATTAAATTAATCATTTAGTGTTTGAAACAAGGTTTAATCTAATCATCAAAAGTTCTTAGGTTGCTATAAACAACATGAATGGGCAACTTTCCCATAACCAGGGAAAGTAGATGTTAGGCCGTGTTGTGAACTAATCAAATCCGAGCATAATTTGTCATCATATTCTAATTCAAACTACTGTTTAGGCATTAGGATTGCTTGATAAAAGGAAATACCACGAGAGTGGATCAGTCTATATGTGTATTTTGAATTCTAGACATAACTGAAATTGTTCCTTGAATAGTTATCTGGCTCAAGATCACTTGACACCCGACCCATCGTTGTAGACTTAGCTTCTTATTAATCTGAAATCCAAACCAATACATCTAGGTTAATTGTTTATCTTGATTCATTTATTTGCATTAAATCGATTGTTTTAGCCTAATCTCGAATTCATAAAAGCAAAGTATAGAAACGGTCATCGAATCTAAAATATTGTAATAACAATTGTTAACTTGCAGTAGGAAAGACACAATTTTAGTGTATCGACCTTTTCCCTTTTTGCTAAGAATGTTTGTTGTTTGCTATCTGTTTAGTCTTACTTGTAACGTAACGACCATTGTTTTGCCGGTAAACCGGTTGGAGACTATACTGATGCTCTCTTGGGGAGATAAATGAAATTAATTTATTAGAAATATTTATTGTAAAAACATGTAAGAGTTACTTATATGATAAATAAATTGATATTCTGAAATTTTCACACTCCTTTGGAAAATTGCAGCTTGCAAAGACTTCCGTTGGATACGACACTAACTTTATATTTTAGATTCTTAATCTAGACTTCAGTTTTTATTTTTTTTTTAATGAAAAGTGTTTGATAAGAGAAACAAGATTATCATTCAGGAGTACTTATCCCATATTACCATTCTCTGATCATGTATGATGATCTCATTATTAGTTGAATCCTACCTTAAACCTTTCTTCTTTTTAAATCTAAGTTTGTTTGTTTAAATACTAGAGAAAATAAATGAAAAAGTTTTGCAGTAACTAAAGATTCATAACATGGAAAAATGAGGAAAATATCAAAGATGACTAGAGACGATTTTACTTGGTTCTCAAAGAGAAAAATATCAAAGATGACCATAGCTCGTCAAGTCCGGAATGTCATCTTCACTCGGAGCAACATGAAGCGAATCAAAAACTTCTTGCAGTGTTGGTTAATGTAATTTGTTTTCATATAATTTGTTTTGCAGTCTTCTTTTGTTTCCTTGTTTTTGTTTGTACTTATTTTGCCAAGATAATATAGAATTATGATTAAATTGTAAATATAGATTTTATTCATCTTTATGATATTTACAGTTTAGCAAAAAAAAAATATTAACTACTTATCTGAACATAATTTTGATTTTAATTTTTTCCCAATCAATGGAGCAAGATTATATCATTAAGGATTCATAACTTCTTAACCCTTTCTACCATTCTTTGATCTTGAATGATTAAGTGACTTGGAGCACGGCATGTCCAATGGTGTACTCACCAATTGGAATCCTTAAGTATATTTTATTATTTTTTTTTGTAATAGTTAAGGATTCTAATCAAATAAGTAAGTCCAATGGTGTTATCCACTAGAAATCCTAAAAAAAAATTGAAAATATTTTATTTTTATTTAAAAAGAAAAAAGAAAACATGTTAAATTGAAATTTTTATTTATTAAATTGAAATATTTATTTATTGCATGATTAAATATAAAATACAACAATTATTAGTTTTCATCACCAAATTTGTTCCAAATGTTTTCGATTAAATCGTTTTTCAATTGGTAATGTATTTCCGATTCTCGAACCTGAACCCGCTTGGCACGAATTTCAGCGACGCTTGGAGGGATGTCTGTATCACGAGGTTTACGCACCCGTGAACTGCTGGAACTACTGAATTCCGCTCCTTCTTCAAATTATGTTGTATCGTACTGAGTGCTGTATCCAACTCGTTCATTTTCGACTATCATATTATGCATTATGATACATGTCCTCATAGTCTTCCCTATCTTATCCTTGTCCCATGAAAGAGCCGGGTTTTTCAGAATTGCAAATCGAGATTGCAAAACTCCAAAAGCCCGCTCCACATCTTTCCGGGTTGATTCTTGACGTTTAGCAAATAACTCTGCTTTTTCTCCTTGAGGGATTGAGATAGATTGAATAAATGTTGACCAGTTTGGATAAATACCGTCTGTTAGGTAGTACGCCAAATTATACATGTGTCCGTTGACCATGTACTCTACCCTTGGAGCTCGACCTTGAATAATGTCATCAAAGACAGGAGACCGATCTAAGACATTAATATCGTTTAAGGTACCTGGAAGACCGAAGAAAGCGTGCCATATCCAAAGATCTTGTGAAGCTACTGCCTCCAAGACGAGTGGCGGTTTTGTTGATCCCCGGGTGTACTGTCCTTTCCAAGCTGTTGGGCAATTTTTCCACTTCCAATGCATACAGTCGATGCTTCCTACCATTCCCGGAAACCCGCGTGTCTCTCCAATATAGAGTAGTCGTTCAAGATCCTCTGCCGTCGGTTTTCGTAGATACTCATCACCAAATAACCAGATTATTCCTTCATTAAAAAGCTCTAAACAGGAATTTCCCGTGCTTTCACCAACTCTGAGATATTCATCAACCGCGTCTGCTGTTTGACCATAAGCAAGTAGACGAATTGCTGCCGTACATTTCTGTAGTGCAGAGAGACCCAACCTCCCCGTAGCATCTTTTCTCTGTTGAAAGAATGGAATGTTTTCTGAGAGGCGATAGACAATACGCAAGAATAAGTCTTTGTTCATGCGGAAACGGCGTCTAAATACATCTATCGGGAATGTCGCATTTTCGCTGAAGTAATCATTCCATAATCGTTGGTGTCCTAATTCCCGGTCTCGTTCTATATAAGCGCGTTTCTTATGCTTTTTGGGGTGGGATTCCACAATGTTGATGTAGTGTTCGTCAATGATATCGTTGATAATTTCGTCCAATCTTTCTTCCACTCCATCAGATGACGATGATGACATTCTCCTGAATTGAAAAATAAAACAAGTTTATTATGATTCATTATAATAACATCAGTTACAAGCTATTTTATTTGATACATTTTTAAGAAAATAAGGTATAAATTCTAATAATCTAAAAATATATTAAGATTTATTTTCCTATGTTTTTAATAATTTAATATATATATATATATATAATAGTTATATAGATAGTATGTCCATGTTAAATTTATTTTTAGATCCGTTCCTAATTGTTGTTGTTCGCATGTTCTCATTTAGATCAATTACTATATTCTTTACTCAGAAACCAAGTTATGGTATAATATATTGATATGTATTGAAGGATTTAAGAAAACAAAAAACGTATTCATGGATTACATAAATTAATCAGCTAATCTAGTAATAATTAATTTTAATTACATAACAAAATTGTATAAATCGCCACGTCTGTGTATGCCCACGTGGGAAGTATATAAACGTGCATCAACTTAGTTCGAACTGTATCGAAGGATTTAAGAAAACAAAAAACGTATTCATGAAACATGTTATGTTGGAGATACAATGTTACCTTCACCAATGATGAACGTATGCAATGCAAGGTAACGGCAAAAAGATAACAGAAAAAGAGTTGAGTTGTTTGATAAACAGAGAACAGAAGCAAGTAGTTTAGATGAGTAGATATTAAAAAATAGCAAAAGAGCTTCACTTATAAAAGTGAAGCTTTACATCCGTGACTAGGAAAACAACAAACCATCATAACATTCCGTGACTGGGAAAAAAACAAAAACCTGCAACAGAACACTCCGTGACTTCCTTCACTCTAACTCGTGGTTGAAAAGACTGAGACCATGTACTACCTGCAACAACAAAACCTGCAACAGAACACTCCGTGACTTCCTTCACTCTAACCCGTGGTTGAAAAGACTGAGACCATGTACTACCTGCCACAACAAAACATACAAGTGTTACGACCTTTAAACATCATAAAACTAAGTAAAGAAAACAACATTACTACCTTAACTAATATACTAAAATCATAACATCTCAGCCATAAGTTTCAGTTTCAAAGATGTTTCCATCTCAGACAACTCATCAGTTTTCGCAAGCAAACACTCAAGCACTTTGCGTTTAGATATCTTGTCTTTCGTCTCCATAATGGCTTGAATCTTTTCCAACTCCTCTTCTCAACCATTTTTCTTCCTCTTTAGCGAAGCTTTAGCAGCCTTGACACCCATAGGTCTACTCTCCCTTGCTCCCACCGCCTCTGCTCCATCAGCCTCCAACGCCTGCTTGCGCTTTTCCTTCCCATTGTCCTTACGGAGAAAGGTGGAGCACCATTTCTTGTCATGCCTCAGCTCCCTCCAAGCATGTTCGAGTGTGAACTTGATGGAGTAATCAGTGTGGAAAATATCGAGGGCAGCTTTCATCACATCATCATCATTTTGCCCACTCCTCTGCTCCCTCAGAGCCGCTTCATGGCTACCAACAAACTTGCATACTAGCTCGTTAATCCGAGCCCACCTTTGCTTGCACTGACCAAGTTCTCTAGGTAATGTCCCTACCAGCTGCGGGCTTGAGTTGTAGTAGTCTACAATTCTCTTCCAGAAATGAGGAGCCTTTTGCTCATTGCCGATCACAGCGTCTTTACTCGTGTTTAGCCAAGCACTTATGAGGATTTTATCCTCTTTGAGAGACCATTTTCTCCTCTCCTTCGAAGCAGGCGGATCAGGAACAGGGGTGTTATCCATGACTACGGACTGCTCTCTACTAAACCAAACAGGTTCGGGTGAATCTAGGTTGTAATAAGAAGTTTGGTTATTGAGAAGGTTCACAATACCAGAGGTATCCATGGTTTAGGTTGCTCTGTGTCACTCTATTAGCGTCACAGAGCTTTAAGTAAGGGTGAGCTTTGAGTTAGGGTTTAAGTTGCATTTAATTTTATCAACTCATAGCAGTGAAGTGGGTAGAAATGTAATGCACTTTCATTTAAACCTATCAACTCAGAGGGGTTAGGAAGATAGATAGCAATTAACTTGCATTTAACCGATTTCTAAAACCTATCTATCATAGATTTTTAAAACCTATCTATCATAGATTTTTGAAAACCTATCTCAACTACTCTACGTATGCAATATCTCAATTACTCTACGTATGCAACCACAACTACTCTACGGTTTATGAATTACCTTCTAGAGGTCAGACATTCGGTTTTTCATCCTCCGAAGCTCCTCCTAGAGACACATGAGATAACAGAGTCACAAGTTTTTACAAAAATATGAATAATAATGATGGTAACAGAAAGAACGAAGCTTACCAGGCTCTCTGTTAGGACGTTGTCTTTCTCTTCAACCCACTTCATCAAGAACACCATACATATTATGAGTAGAACAATAACGAAGACACTAACAACCAGTGGATATCCCGCGCCTTGCACAGATTTCTTCTTAGCTAACTCCTCGACAGTCTTCTCGACCTTAACAAGCTTCTCAACACTCTCATTAGCTTGATCCTTAATCTCCCTCAGTTGTCTCTGATAGTCACACAACTCCTCTGTCACGGCCACATCCCACCATTTCCAAATATGGCAATCTCCGTCATCCACATTCGGACAAGTGAAGTACCTTCTCCCAACATCGGTGCTTCTGTTAGCTATTGCAACAACAGGCTCCCCACCAGAGTAGCAGATCTTCGGGATTCCATCATCACACTCTGGATTAGGAGGGTACTGAACCGGCTAGACTATTTGCCGGCTACTCTGAACTTCCTCACCGTAGATGTCAGCTTCGGCTTGAAGAAGCGATGTTATATCAACATCATACTCCTGTGATGATGAAGGTTGGCTATAGCTATATCGTCCCATCGTTTCTTAACCTGAAAGAAGAGCAACAGAGTACGTTAAAAAAATTCACATAATCAACAGACTCAGATCACATAGGAGAAGAAAATACTAATCTTTTTCAAACCCTTTTTACAAAAGAAAATATCCCCAAATCGATGAAACCAGTTTGATTTTTAAAAGTTTATTAGAACGAAAACAATCCCTAAATCGATTGAAACCAGTTTGATTTTTAAAAGTTTATTAGAAAGAAAAGAATCCCTAAATCGATTGAAACAAAAATCGTTTATCCCAAAATTCTAAAAGTCGATTGAAAACCAAATCCCAAACCCTAATTTCCGCGGAAAACAGCAAGAACCCTAGCTTAAATCCATAAATCGAGAAGAGGAACCTTCCATTTACCTTCGATACAGTCGACAACCCTTCGAGTATCCTCTGTTACCAACGAAAACCCTTCGATTTATCTTCTTCCCCGTCGAGCACCAAAATTGCCTTGTCGTCTCCTCTGATTTTTTTTTCCCTCTACACTCCAAATGACGAGAAATCGCGAAACCGGTTACGAGACACGACCTTTCACCCCTGCCACGTCGACAAGGACTCACCGATTTAAATCCTTACCTAAGGATGAGTCCTAAGTTTATCTAAGCTAAATAATAATATTATATCCTTAATAGTTAAGGATTAGCGCATAAGGATTCGTTTAAATGCACCGTTGCAGATGCTCTAACAATGGTTGAATTCTCAATAAATATGTCTCTCTCCTATTTTTCTAATTTTTTATATTAAATTAGTGGTAATATATTTTTTAAGATACACCCTTTTGGGATGTCCTTAAACTTTCCTCTTTTCAGAGACCATCATTCGTATTTTCTTGTCTCACATGCATATATGTGTAAAAAAGTTGGAGAGAGAGGAACTAGCACGAACTAAGACAAATCGTTGAGAAAATTCAAGACGAAAGTGAAAAAAACTAAATCATGTTCTAAGTGTTATGTGGTTTGCAGATTTCAAAATACTAAGTACATTGTCTGAAGATTTTCGAGTTCCCATTTTCTAAAACTAGATGTATTATATGGTTTAGTGACAATATATCAAAGTTTTATTTCTGGAAAGTGGATATAAATTATTTTTACAAGTATTTTTATATAAAACATAATTTTGTTCTTTGTGTTATATTTTATAGTCTTGCGGTTTCTCATGTTAAAATGACTCTGTATTAGTGTATGATACTTTATTATGATTCAAATTTTTAGTATATGCTTAGTCTAAGTATTTTTATTAAAATAACCTAGAATCTCAAGTGTCCGGTCTCTCTTTTTATATAGCCGTTACTCTATTTTCACAAAGTTTTCATTCACAACCACACCTCTAAACATTTTCACAATTTTCTGGTCTAAAGCAGGAATATAACTTTTTTCCTTTTTCCTTTTTGCTTTTTACACAATTTTATAAGAAATTCGAGCCTAAGAGAGCGAGAGACGGTGTAGGATGCACTACATGCGCATCTCACCAATTATATTGCCTTCTCCACCACCTACCATCACCACCACTACTGAATCCGGTGGTAGAGAAACCATGTTAGCCACCCTATTCATGGCCCTCCTCCTCCCTTGTGTTGGCATGTGCATTGTCTTCCTCATGTATCTCTTCCTCTTGTGGTGCTCCACACGACGCCGTATTGAGCGTCTTAGATTTGCTGAACCGGTTAAGCCGGTCATCGGTAAAGGTCTCTCTGTCTCGGAGCTCGAGAAACTCCCAAAACTCACCGGAAAAGAGCTTGCCTTAGCGGTGAGGTCGACGGAGTGCGCCGTTTGTCTTGAAAATATCGAGAGTTGCCAATCGGCCCGTCTGGTTCCCGGTTGCAACCATGGGTTTCACCAATTATGTGCTGACACGTGGTTATCTAACCACACGGTGTGTCCTGTTTGTCGTGGCGATCTTGCTCCGAAGCCTCAACTTAGTGACAATCATAGTCCATGTTGAAAAACAGGATCTCTCCCCATATACTTTTCTTCTTTTATTCATTTTCTTCTACTTGTCTTGTTTTCTCTCTGTTAACATTTTAGTTTTTCCTCTTTTCCCGTAGTAGGTGTTTATGGTTGTACAGTAAATTGTAATAGAGTCGATTACAAAATTTCCTGTTTTGTCATTATACTACTAATCACCTATCGTATATATATTATAGATTTATAAGGGTGGTGTTAAAAAAATATTGATACTAAAAAATCATTTAATATCAAATATCAGTATTGTGAATAAATAGAACATAATAGAATATCCAATAAAATATAAAATCCTACAAAAACAAGTACTATTCTTAGCCAAAAATAAGATTATTTTAAATACCGCAAAGTTTGCTATCATTTTCTAAAAACATATTGAATTAAAAATATTATAATATTTGAATTTAGGGATTAGTGCTTATTGTTTAAGATGTACTCAATTCGTTTCTAAATGTAGGGTGTTTTAAAAAAATCTGATGTTCCAATATATAAGATGTTTTTATATTTTTAGGTAACTTTTACTTTATTAAAAACTGTGTAGCCAATCATATTTAATAATCTATTTTTATAATTGGTTGAATTTCATCAATTTATAGTTTCAATACTACTTTATGTACAAAAGTTAATTTTCTTAATATGTGTGTTTAGGAACGGAGGGAATAAGATTTAAGGGATCCAGTTAGGTTTGTTAATGATTATTAAACATTTATAAATAAATGATTTAAGAGAGTTAGTTTTGTATATTTTCATCACAAATCTAGAGTATTTATAAAATGATTATCATTTAAAAATAATATTGAAAATAAAGTGATATCAAGTTTGTGTTTGCATCATGCACATGTAAATGATGGTGATGATGATGACAAGAGTATGGATGAATGAGATTGGTCGATGTTGGTGAGCTGGTATCGGTCGACGGTGTTTGAGACTCGGTAGACAGTTGTTGATGAATATTGGTCGATGCACAAACGGGTGTATCGATCGATGTGGAACGAATCTGTTTGCGGATTGAACGTTCCAAAACAGCTGGATCAGTAGACAAAAGTTCCTTGTTCTTTTTGCTTCTGGTTATGCTGGGCATGCACCTGAAAAGAAAAGAAAATTTTTATACGTAGTAAAGTAAAAGAAAACCTATACTTAAATAAAATCTAATGGAGATCAAAGCTCTCCTGCAACGGCGCCAAATTTGATATGTGCTCAAATTACCCTAGAGCAACCGTACTTTCATCAAAAGAGGTCAAGTTGTACTACTTAGGGATCAAATCCACAGGGAGCTAGGGAACACACTAGATCTTATTGTAACTAAGTTAGGTTGAAGATTTCAAAACAATAAATTGCAGGTAAACTTTAAAACTGGTGAGCAAGACAATTACTCAAGTGATTGATTTGGGTGTTTAACAGATATGGTGAAGGCGTTAGACTTAGGATTACTATTCAGGTTATCAGGATTATAATAGTATGAATGCCTATGTGAGATGCTTGCATGATATTATAGAACCCAACGGTAACAATAACCGTAACTGTCGTTTTCTGGGTTATCTATTACTAGGACTAATGATATACCGCTGCATATCATCAGAAAAGCATCGATCGACCTGCTGTCGCATGTATTAATCGACATAGCCTCGCGTCAATCGATCGATGTCTCTATAGGAGAATCGATCGATGCGCTTCTAGTAATCTTTAAGCGTGGGTTGATAACAGTTCATCAGAGATTTACTAGACCATGTTGCCGCTTACGCCTAGCAAATTCTGACTCAGAGAAGATAGATCCAAGGATAATATCCACTGTTATCATGTATAGGTTAGCTACTCCTATGCAAGCATTAAGAACAATCTTCTAAGATGAATATCACATGCTCAAGTATTCATACTTGGGGCTAATCCCTCAAAATCTATTTGAATCCTAAATCTAACAAATGTGTTTACTCAGACATGGCCAAAGAAAACATCATAATAATTAAATAAAACTGCATAGATAGAATATATCTATTATTATAAAACAAGTTATCTCACTCCTCAAGCATGACACGTCGACATCCACGTCATTAATTCGAGTGACATCGTGACGACACGTGTCAAGCACCTTCCACGCACCGTTTCATTTATTTGTGAGTCTTTTGGTGTAGACTTGATATTGTTATGGGCCTCATCTACCATCTTCACAGCCCAATAAGGGTCAAACCTAATCCTCCTTTACGCCGTCTCATCGATCCTTCATCCTCTCTCTACAATTGCGACGTCTGATCTTCTTCTCCATCACCTAAACGGTTCCTGTTACAGATTCTTTGTATTGAATCCCTTATTAATTCAATCAAACGAGGTAGCCTTGAATGCGAGATTTTCTTCAGCTAGGCGGTGTATCAGCGAATATAAAAAGGTAACCATTCTTCATCTCGAAATCATCTTCTCCAAAGTTTTTCATGTGGGTTGATATGCTCTTGATGAACTTTATAATCAAAATTTTTGTTTCGCCTATTTGGTAAATGATTTCGCTGTACGTTTGTTGATTTTGTTTCTATTTTGTTCATGTTTTGCAGGATCCTTGATAGTCTCCGTTGTCCTTCTTCGCCTTCACCGTCAATTATGCAGCTCCTCTGACCGGTTTGTTTTCTTCTTCCCTTAGTGGAGCACAATATGATCTATTCTTCATATATATTGAGATTCTGATTCGATTAGATTACATTCTACGCTAGATTGATTATTTTAAATATTCTTAGTTTTGTTTTTTGCCTTTTTGCAAACCAAGCTTAAAAGTGCCGTCCATATGGAAGAGCCTATCAGATGCGCAAGAATGTTAGCTTCCAAAGCAAGGTATAACCCAGAACTTAACCTTCTTCTTTTATAGCCAAGTGTTCTTTAGCGTCATAGTTTTTAATTAATGCACAGAGCCAATGTAAAAAAGGATTTCAAATGTGAAAAACCGACATTATTTATTGGAAAAATTTGTTGCCTTACCTCTTTACATCTTCTATACATGTCTGCCTATTATGTCAGGGGTTGTGGCTGTCTTCTGATAGTGTTGATGTTAGTGTGCCTGTCAACAGCACTCAACTCGGTGCTGACATTGAACCTCATGTAACCAGTACCGGTCTCCCTGGTGTGGCCATGGATGAAGGCATCCGATGCAATCACAGTTGAGGAAGGTAGCCCCTCTGCAAAGAAGCCACTTAATGTCTAGAAACTCAACCATATCATTACGCTTAATTGTAGTGTCACAACTACTCTACTAGCTCTTCTTTTTAATTCCGCAAAATGAAATAAGTTTTCCTGTAGCACTGTGTTTCTATGTTTTTGATAATAAACTGAATAATGATATTATATGAAGGGAAAGAAACGAAAGGAGGCATGACGAGCCAGCTACCACTGCAATTCAACTCGGAAAGCTCATGGAAAAACAGGTTCGAAACAAGCTGTCAACCCTCAGGACTCTGCAAGATGCGAAGTTCGACGGCGTCTTAGCTGTCTGGTTATTCCTGTCGAATGTCAAATTCTAAGATTTAGCTATTACTTCCTTTTTCAATTTCAACAGCAACAATTGTTAAAGCTGAAAACAGATTGCATTCATTGTGAAGTTTTTTTATCTGAATAAAATTTAACATTCTTCCAAAAAAATATATTATATGAAGTCTTTTGCAACAAAACTTTGTTCTCTAATTCTATAGTATTTCCTAGGTGACCTATGATTTAGAATGTATCTTACTAAGATGACTCCCATAATTTCGAGGCGATGATGGTTAAATCATCCTAGACAATTAAAGTTGCAGATTGTAAAACGTATAGAGAATGTTCTTTGTGTACAAAAATGGTCTGTGCCACAAGGCACAACTAATGTATCATTGGAATGAATATACAATAAATACTGTAGCATTCACATTGTATGGAAGATGAAGAAGCAAAAATAAGAACCACATTTTCAAGGCATAAAATTTGGAATTTTAAGAATTTTTTTTTTGTAAAACGAATTTTAAGAATTTGAAAACATTACAAGCACAAACTTAGACTGTAGAATAAATAGTCCCTATAGGAATTATAAAAATGTGAATTTTATCCAGCTAAAAGAAAAAACAAACCAACCGACGAAACCATTGCACAAAATGGTCCCAAACCACAGCACAGTGCTAACAATTTTTTTAAGAAAAGCAACGATCCAACATATTTCTCTAAAGCATTGCTCTGTACTACCAAGTCCAACCGTTCTGTCGCTATCAGGTCGTTCCTATCACCAGTGATCTTAAACTTAGCCCAACTGTATCTAAGAATAGACATTACTGGAAAATATATCAAAGAGAATACCATCAGACCTTACTGGAAATTCAATTTTTAAAATGTATATTAACAGTAAATTCAAAAGAAAAAGTACAAGAAATGAATAATTCATATTTTATGTGCTGAAAGTCAATCATAATTTTGAATAATTTTGTTTGTTTATTATTATAATTAAGATATATTGAATATAAAATAGTTACATGATTAAAAGTAAATTTCCTTTTTAAGTCCATGATAACAAAAATTAACTGTGAATGTTAACATTACTTTAAGAGTAAACTAGATATTTTAAATATGTATCAGAATTTAAAATATTTTTATATTATTTTTTTATTATCTTAGTATAAAATAAAGGTGTTCAAAAAAGTTCTCAATTGTAACTCTCTCTCTCTCACAAAACAATGGTATGAAAAACTCTAGAAAAGACTCTCTCTAAAAATAACCTCTCTTTGCCAACACACTTAGGCAAAACATAAATACTCAAAATTAGGTTAAAACTCGTCAGGGGTATCTTGGTAAAATGGATGAAGTCTTGGGTTTCAAGTCGGCTGTGACCAAACCGGGCTTCTGTGTGTTTAATATCGATCGATATCACTGAAGGTGTATTGATCGACGCGTCTCTCTCCGTGTCGACCTTGAGTGGTCGATATGGTCATCTCAGGTGAAATCTCTAAAGTGCTCCAAAATGCTCCAAAAACATTATTTTTTCTCCATTTGCTCCTGAACCTGTAAATATGCTATCTAGACTCCAAAATGGATTAAATATATCCAAAAACTATCATATACCATGATTAAAATCAGGTCAAATTCATGGTATATCATTCCTCAAACAAGAACGAACCCCACTTATTGGATTTGCTGGCGAAACAACTTACTCCCTCGGATCAATCGAACTCGCCGTCACTGCCGGAGACATCCAAAAGATCGTCGAATTTATCGTCATCGACCGTCCAGCTCCGTTCAATGCCATCCTCGGACGGCCTTGGCTATACAATATGAAAGCAGTACCATCAACCTACCATCAATGCGTAAAGTTTCCAACCCCAAAAGGTATAGAAACCATCTGGGGAAGTCAGAAAAACTCGAGGGCCTGCTACCTCACAAGCTTCAAAGAAATCGAGCCCAACCCCTAAAGGACATCACTCGGCTTTGACTGTAAACCAAAACCCGAGTCGTACGATGAAACGTACACGAACAACAGAACAAACGACCCTGCATCAGGGAACAACAATTGAACTACGATCTGACTTGATCCCTCGGCGAGGTTACGTAGGCAGCTCAAACCGCGAGCTCAATCACCCACCAATAATGACCAGTCTCGCCCTCCTTCGACTAACAGCCAAAAGAAGGATCAAAATCGGGCCAACCCAATAACCTTCCCGATCTTGATTCGGGTGATTATATCTTATAAACCTTGTCCTTGAATATGTATTACGGTTTGCTCTTTGTCAAAAATATAATAGTCAAAGACCACTTATCAAATCCTCTTTTCTCTGAAAAGCATACTATGATTGACTGTACTTTGGGACCTTGATCAAGTCCACGAACGTAGTCCGTCCCGCCCAAAACACAGATAAATCGATATAAGATCTTTATCACGCTGATTCAACAATCGATACGGTATCTACTAAGTCGATCTACGGCCATCAGAAGAAACCAGCCCAAGTAACAATCAAAACAAACAAGGAATTCATGGTTCACCTCCTTTTTAATGCAGAAAGAAACAAAAACAAAAAAAAAACATTGTTAACTCGAGCTAGCTTCCTCTGCAGCACCCGAAGGCTCACCCCGAATAGCCGAAGAATCTTCCAAAATCTGCGGAAGATCAATGCTAGAAACGGTCCAACCCGGGACAACGTTCAAGTCGACGACGGCTTCGCAATCCTTCTCCATCTCCTTCAAACAATCGAGCTCGTCATCGACAACCAGCTCTCCATCCTTGATATCAGTCAGAAGGTCGATATTCGCGAAGACTTCCTTAAGCTGAATCCTAGCAGCGGTCTCTTTCTCCTTTTTGGCCCATTTCTCCTCCAAGGATACCAGAATGCCCTTATATCCTTCCGCGACCTCGCGACAAGCAGCACGAGAAGCCCAACAAATAACCTGGTCTCGCTCAGTCTCAAACTCCGCAATCCTGGTTTTTTGAGAAATGACTTCGGATTTGAAAGTCGCCCTCTCATGACGAACTCTCTGCCACTCTTCCGTCAAGATTCTGACCGACTCAGCCTGCCTTTTCCTTTCCTCCCTAGCCATCTCGAGCTCTCGCGTAAGTCTCTCGATCTCTGAATCCCGTGATGCGCATGAACGACGCTCCATCAGCTCCACATACTCATTATAGGTCTCAGCAACCTAAATAAAAGGAGGCTCAGATCTCTTACACAAGCAAAACTCAAAAAAAAGGAGAAGATTTTTATTCAGGAGATAATAGACTGAGTACCTTCGAACTCGCCCCGGCCATCTTAGCATAAGCCGCCCTCTCGTCCGGAGATGAAAGAGATGGAGGACGATAACTCGGAGGTCTAGTGCATCGAGTAAGACCCACGAGATCCTCCTCAGATGCCTGCAACGGCTTGTCCCCCTCAAGAACAAGTTTCCACTTCTTCGATCCTTGCTTCCTCGAACTAGGAAACAAAGGCTTTGATACGGCAGGCTTCGACATCCGCCACCGCTGACGTCTCCTGGCAATAGAATCGCCCTGTGAGTCAGAACTCAGGGAAACGGGCGAAACACCCGTGTCATCCTCTCCGTGATAAAAAACGGGAACCAAAGAAGACGTCCCTGTGGCGTCGCTCTGGGGATTCGACCTCTCAGATTGAAAAGAAGATCTCCTTGATAAACGCCTATCGAGGCGATCTGAGACGGGAAGAAATCTGGAAGGAGCTGCCTCCTCCCGCTGATCCAAAGCTCGAGCATCTTTCGATCACCTCAATCGGATCCACGATCATAGAAGTTACATCCGCGCCGGGAGGAAGCAAGAATGCTGCTCGAATCCATTCCCTGGTTAAAGACGACCAGTCAGTTTGACCCCGTCGCAGAACGGTTAGCAGACCTCGGAGCCGGTCGGACATTGACGAGCTCCCTGAGTGAACTGAACAAAGAAAAGGAAAAATTCAGACCGGAAAAGTAATCACACGAATCAAAGATTATAAAAAAACACACAACAACAACACGCCGACATATGTCCTCGCCTCAGAGCCTAGGGAGTTTGGAGAAATCAAAATCTCCCATGGACGCCGAATCAACCTTGAAAACGAAAAACTGCCCTCGCCATTTTTCGTCATGATATGGGCTCCTCCCAATAACATGACGACCCAGGCGCGGAGACATTAGATAGGTCCCGGGACTTTGCTTGTTACAATTCATCACTAACAGATGACGCAATTCGTCGAGTCCAAACGAGAGACTCTCTTCCCTACTCCTGACCAGGATTGCCAAAAGCTGCCTAAGAAGATTAGGGCACATCTGGGAAAAGGCAGACCGAGTTCGGCGAGCACCTCGAGAATTTTCTCCGGAATCAAGAAAGAGACCGCAAGTCTCAAAGAAAGACACATAAGCTCCGCAGTATCCTCCTCGAATGGTCTCAAGAGTCTCGAAATTGGAAGCCAGGTCGAGAACGACAGTGCGATCAACGCCGCACGTAGAGTATAGATTCTCAAGTTGATCCCTTGTAGTCGTTGGAAGAGGATAGGAGAACGGAGCCATCTCGAAAGAAAGAAGAATTCGTAAAATAAATCAAGATATCGGCGGTCAAAAAGAAAACAAAACGAAATCAAATAGAGGAGGACCTAATCCCTTCCGAATATATATAAGCGATCATCAACGGCTCGAAACGGCTCTATATCAGCACCAAGGCAATTAATGATAACCTAGGCGGCACCCTAAAAAGCAAATATAGCCGTTACAGGTCAAATCAAAGACACGCGGAACAGCGGAGCGACACGTCTCGCTTTCAGGTTGGTCATGACCGGGAAAACGTTTGCATCATCCCTTCTATGATCAAATAAAAGAGATTGGGGGACAAATGTTGGACCCAAAAATAACCACAAATAAGATGGGCCAAAGCCATCGGCGAGTCATTTTCAAAAGAGAGATCGAGTTCGAGTCCTTGGCGACGACTCGAGACAGGCCGAAGATAGAAAGCCCAGTTCAGTGAGGCCCAACCCAAAGAAATCCCCTATTTGGTCTCATCGAGGTCGAGGAATAGCGGGAAAGTTCCGAAGATCACGAGAGCAAGCGAAGAGATCGCGGAGTCAAATCACTATAACAAAGGAGCTAAGCCAAGAGAGAAGGACACGTAAAAAACCCTAGAGAGAGAACTAATTGTATTCCGACTTCAAGGAGCTCGCTTTAGATCTATTCTTCACTTCATCTCTTTTGTAGTTCTCGATCTCATTTCTTTATTGTATTTAACCTTCACAAATCGATAAAAGTCCATTTTCGTCAATTGGAGTCTGTTTAAATCGTTGTGTTCTAAAGATATTGTTGTCTGCATCATTTTTCTTCCTAGTTTAACATCTCAAACACTATCAAATAATTAGTGTAGATTTTTGGATCTACAGGCACCTTACAAAATTCTGCACTAGAAATGATAGTATTTTTAGAAGAATGTATTTGATTTACTCATTAGAAATTAGTTATATTTATTTTATTTTTGTTCTAAAAATCAAAATACTTATGTTTTATTTATTTTTCTGCCCTTTCTTCTGATTTCATCCGTATTTTCAGACGACACCCTATAAACGTAAGTCGTTCTATATTATACAGTATGTAGGATTGGTTTGGAGTTTATTGGCGTGAAGGAAGTGAAAAATATCTCAATTTTCAATTGGTTTTCAAGGAGAAGCCACCTTTCGTGGCTCAGCAATTCAGGTGTCAAAGATGTTGTTTTCTTTTGTTTTTGTATTCTTTTTGTCAACTTGTTTTCTTTTGTTAAAGGTGTTAAAGATGTTATATTATCTATAAAATAAAGAAATCAATGACAACTAAATTTACACCAACACATTCAAAATATTACAAAACAATTGATCGAGAATGGTTGATTGGGAGGGGGGGGGAGGGGGAGGGGGCACTCTCCCCAGCTAATTAGTGAACGTGAAAGTGGGATACATCTGTCTCTTAGATCAAACTTTATTTCAGTGTTAACCAATAAAAACTTTATATCAGTTCCACCAAAAGGTTTTTAATTGATTACATCTTAGTACATAACTTTATGTAGTGCTCTGCAAATTATCTGACATATCTGTTTGGACCCGTTCTTTATTTGTTCCAATCTTTAGAAACATTATAATATAAAAATAAAATTGGAAACCTAAATAAATATACTTAGAACTAACAGTGACATATAGATATAGTCGAAGGGTTTGGTTATGATTTGATTGGAGTCCAGATACAATTCTTAGATCTGTGAATTAATTGGAGTGGGAATGAAAAAGCCAAAAACAGCAGCACACGACATTAGAAGTTTGGGTCCGTTGCGGAATCTTGCCTGAATTTTTCTTTTTCAAATCCGTGTGTTGAAATTTATTTCTCGTTGGTGAAAAGTTCAAATCGAATGTAGTTTGGATTGGCAAGCAATAAACTGGATTTTATGAATGGTAAAAGACTAAAATATCTAATGAATCCCTTTTCAAAAAAAAAAAAATATCTAATGAGTATAATATTATAGTTTTAACTTTTTTACTAAATTATTTAATTTTAAAGTAACAAAAAGTTTAACAATTATTTAATGACAATTATATAAGGCCAAATCTCCTAAATAGTTTTATTTTTTTTGTTTGTTTTAAAATAGTACTAAAAGTCAAAGTGACCAAAATATGTTTTACTAAAGTATTAAATGATACCATCATTTATAATTTAATTAATTATTTCTTAAGTATATAAAATAAATAATAAATTTTTGAAAATAGCAAATCAATCTTTTCCTGTTTTAAAAAGAAAATTCAAAAAAATTTAGAAAACAATATTAAAAAATAAAAAACCTTGCAGAATATGTATGATATTAAAAAATAAAATAGTTTAGGAAAAACTTCTTGATCTACAACCAGTATATAGTTTGAAGGTCAAGACTAAGCAAAAAGAGACTTTTAAGAGGAGTGTAAACTTTTAGCATATTACTCTATTTTGTGTTTAAAAGTTAAGTTAGACGATATCGATTGATTGCTTTGTTTTCATGTTATAGTCTTGTTGTGTAGACGGATCTTTCATCTCTTTTACAGTCTTACACAAATCATATATAAAAACATCTCTTTACATCAATGTGCGTCTTTCCATATTACTTGTCATTTTTGTGAATATTCTATAAAGTCCAGTTCTCTCTAAAATTACATATTTCTAATGTCGATTGTGAGAATTTTGGATCCCACAGTTTGATGCTGTTTGTGGGGTAATTCAAAGATTTGTTACTCAAAGGTCACCAAACACTGATTGGAAAAGAAGTCAATGGACGGTGAAGACGATGTTAAGCAATCAACTAAGTATGAACAATTGATAAGGAAGAACAATATCGAATCCACCAAAATGATGGAAACGATCCTTCAGAATCAAGAGCACAATCTTGAAACTGCCTCTTTAAAGAGATGAACTCAACAAACCTAATGATCAGATTCTAAACAATTGGTGGGAAACAAAAAAGGTAAATCATCCTATTTATACTCCACCAATCTTCTCTCTAAGTGCCATCTCTCTCTTCACTTGGCAAGCTCAGCAATAGCAAAGTCTTCCCTAGGGTTGATGTGGGCGGTTATGCCACTACAGTTGGCTTTTAGAGACTTATGTGTAGAGCTGATGTTTATGGGACGGTGGATTACCAATGGCTTGCAAGCCTCGAAGATCTATGATGATCTAACCACTCATGAAGAGTGAATGATTTGTTTACTTGATTGCTTTAAGTTTTTCATTGCATATTGCTTGTAATAATTGATTATTGCTGCTTGATGATTGATTCATATCAGTAGGGGGGATGTTATAATTGTTAGGGAACCCGACTTAGTGAGCAAATTAGTTGCTCATTAGACTCTTTGTTTTGTAGGTAACCCTTAGTAGGTTCCTTTCGGGATTGGAGGAGCACAGAGCTGTTGGTGTAGATTTGATTTGCTACCCTTTGTAAGCATGTACGTTTTTGTAATATGTACGATATGGGTTTGAATATCGTCTGAGCATGTATATATGTTTTGATGTGGTTGAAACTAAAGTATATACGAATAATAAAGGTTATTGAAGTGCTTGGATTCCTTATGATACTAGTCCTAGTCTGAGACGAACTAACTAACGATTTTGAATTTGGGTTGCAAAGCCTTAACTTGAAATCTCTAGAAAATCCATTCTTGGACTTTGATCTTGGGATTTCAGATCTAATATGTGAACCTCGGCTTGAATATTTAGGCATGTGGTAGTAGCACCTTTGGTATGGTTAAAGTTATTTTGTTCGTCGTGCATGTTCTTGTTTAATTGGTGCATGGCAAAATAATAAACTTTGACTTAATCCGGATCGAGGGTTGATACCGGATGGAAATATGGGTCGACCAGATTGATTTTTGAGGTTCTAATCGGACCGCCCTTAGATGTGATCGATGGATCGATATGGCCGATATCCAACTTGATAACCTGAAATAGAGAAGAATGAGATATGACTAATACTGAAATAAAACAGAGAGTAAGAATATGAGAAGATGAGAAGGATGGTCAGAAGGTAGAAGGATGGAGCTTGGCTTGCTGGTTGTATACCACTCTCAAGCATGGCCAGTGGGTGGGATGGACATGTTGGTGGATTGATAGACACCACAAAGCTCTGTGAAAGGAGGCTTTGATAAGTCAGGTTTCTCTGGAGCTGTTTCTCTGAACACTCTAAAGACTTAAGATATTAGTTCTAAGAAAACTAGAAAACTGCAATTTCATAGATAATTCAAAGTTGGCGAATTTACAAAAGATGAAAGGTACTGAGCTTATATAGACTCGACTAATACTGTAAGACCCGATCCTGGCGTTCTAACCCAACAAGATCCGCAGTCTTACTTTAAGACATTTTGCTTGTTTGATTCATTTTAGGTCAATTATTTACTAAGTCATATTGAGATATATAATGTTCATAAACAATCGACCAGATAGCATATAAACATAAGATAAATCTTTATTGTATTAAATACCAAAAAGTGATTTAATACATTGTTTGCAATAAGTTTCTTAAGCGATGATAAATTCATTCCTAACATGATCTACCCACACGCCACACAGCCTCTCACTGATAGAGTCTTCATGGCTCCTTGGCTTTACCACGATAAGCCTCAGCTCCTGAAACCATAAACCACTTAAGCATTAATCATAACCGAGACAGAACGGTTGATTCTAACAATGCATAGTTTGGTTCGTAAAACTATGATAAACCTCTATCAAGACGGTCATAATAAGAATTGGTCAAACCCAGATGAAGTCCGAGCCAAACCCAAACGATCACAAACCAAACATAGTCGGATCGCCCTTGAACCAATCCGTCCACCAGGATAGAATCTAGGATTGATCAGCCATTATCCAAGTCCGGCCTTAAAGACCAAAGACTTCCTTACCTGATCCGGCTCAAGGTCTGGATCCATACAATCGAGTAAAAACCAAGCCCATCCGGATTGCCTTGCAACCGATCGAACCTTGCGATTCATTACTCCGGTTAGACGAATCGTGCATCCTTCCGGTTCTTAGAAAAGCCACGGATTGAACCATTTGGATCGGATATGGCCATCATCCATTCGTACCGTTTGGAACTCGCAACCCTTGGTAACTTGTACCTTTTGGTCATTCGTACACTTTGGTAACTCGTACCCTTTCGAGACTGGAACCCTTTGGAAACTAGTGACCCTTGGTGACTGGTACCTCTTGGCTACTGGCAACTCTTGACAACTTGTGTCCTTTGGCAACTCGCGCCTTCTTGTTTGGTCCAACCGTTCAGCACAACTGCCCATCTCATTGGACGATCGGACCATATGCGGATCTGGTATATCAACTCCCCCAGACTTACCATTTTGCTTGTCCTCAAGCAAAACATACAGGGAGTCTCTCTGAAAGAGGTTTGAAAAAAAGTAGGGACTCACACAATATTTAATCCTAGAATCATCACCTCTAAAATGTTGCAAGCCACATAAAATATCTCCCAACTCTAGAAGTACTTTATACCGTATCCTAGCTTAGCAACCAAATTCATCTAGCCATCAACTTAGCAAATCCTGTCTGACTAACCCCTCTACTAACCTCATTTCTTACATAAAGTAAATGTGTAGGCTTTTACCTTGGGAGTATCGATCAAGGGACACATGGACTCAACTCAAACAAGTATCTCGACTAATAGGTGTGATATCACTCAAATTACCCTAAGGAGTGACTTTACTCTCTCAAATAAGAGGTTCAGTTGTAGTACTTAGGGATCGAATCCACATAGAGCTAGTGTACAAAAAAGATGCAATCTTAGTGACTATGCTAGGTTGAAAATGGTTTAAAGTAAATTGCAGGTTTTTGAGTAATGGTAAGATTACTCAGTTGAAAGGTTTTGGTTTTAGACAATAAAGAAAAGTAGTTAGATTCAGGGTAGCTATTCAGGAATTCAGGATTATAAATACTATAAATGCTAACAAGTTGCTTGCATGATATGTCAGAGTTCAACACTATTAAATGAATCCATCAGCTCTCGCAATATTTAGACCATCTATTACTTAGTTGCTAAATGGTGTTTGCGGCCAGCTATATCGCCGACAATATCGATCGATTATTCGATAGGAACATCGACCGATACACATCTAGCTACGTCGACCGATTACTCTATAGGAGTATCGATAGATACGGCTCTAAGCAGACATTATGCGCGAGTTGATACAATGCTCACCATGATCTTAGATCAGCTTCCGCTTGTCTCAAGAGGGTCATAGCATGTTTAGGATGTTGTCAGGAATTGTATTGAATGAATAATACAATCCAAGTTCATGTTCTAGGTAGCTAAGATAGAAAAAGCATTAGTGAACAATCCTAACAATAAATATCACAACTATAGCAGATATAGGCTGGGGTTAATTCCTCATATCCTATTTAAACCCTAAATCTAACAAATGAATCTACTCAGGCATGGCTAAGTGATTCATAGCAACAAGGTAATAATAGGAGTTCATAGATCTATTAGAGGGTGAACACTTAGGTTCCAATCACAAATCTCTTTGGATCTCTCCTCTAGATCTAGAATCCTATAACCTTTGTTAAGAAGAACAAGTAAAGAACTGAATAGAACTTTATTGAGAACTTGCAAAGTAATGAAAACAGTAAAAGAAATGAGTAGAAAAGATGGAGGTAGAAAGGTGGTTAGAAACTTGTAAAAACTCTCTGGTGCCAAAACACTTAGGCACATATAAATATGAATTCATTAGGTTAAAAACTCGTCAGGGGAAATTTTGTAAAAATGTGATGTCTTGGGCTTCAAGTTCGGCCAGGTCCAACTTGTCTTATGCCGCTTCGATATCGATCGATAGTACAGGGTGTACATCGATCGATTATGATCTCGATGTATTGTCCTTCGGCAAATGTGTGTCGATCGATAGCACAGAGTGTGCATCGATCGATGTGTAGCTCTGGATGTCGACCTCTGGTCTTGATCTCGGGTGAACTCTTCTTTAAGCTCCAAAAAGGCACCTAAAACATCACTTTTCTCCAGAATGCTCATGAGCCTGAAAACATACCTAATAGAATCCAAAACATAGATAATGGTAGTAAAAATACTCATATACCATGGGTAAAAACGGGTAAAATCCATGGTATATTAAGTCCCCCAGACTTAACCTTTTGCTTGTCCTCAAGCAACCACACAGACAGTCTTTATGAAAGAGGTTTAAAAAGCAGGGACTCAATCAAATTCAAACTTAGAATCATAACCTCTACTTTGTTGCAAACCACATCTAAGAATCTGTCAATCACAGAAGCACATTATGCAATATCCTAATTAAACAACGTTGATCATCTAGCCAACAACTTAGCAATCATGTCTGACTAACCCCTCTACTGATTTCATTTATGTACATAAAAATAAAAGTGCAGGCTTTACCTTGGGAGTATCGATCACATGATGCAAGGTTGCTCAAACAAGTATTTGGACCTGCAGGTAAAAATTAGTTCCTATCCTCTCTCTATATTATTTCTCTCCTAGTCAAGTCTGCTTTCATTTGCAAGACATTGACCAAGATTGCACATGCTTCCATGAATCAAGCCTTAATGGTTGTAGCCACCAAGTCCTGTTCACTTCTTTTTGACATATATCCTAGGATTCATTGCGAAGCAAGTCTTGAAGGGGGTAACCACCAAGTCCTGTTCGAATCCTTTACCTATAGAACCCTTATGAATCAAGTCTTGAGGGGGGTAACCGCCAAGCCCTGTTCGAATTCCTTCTTAAGTAATAACTAACTAGTCCTAGAACATATATTTAAGCAAATTTTCGAATTATTATTATTATTATTATTTTTTTTTTTTAAAGAACTGAATAAAATTAAATATAAATTCGAAAATGAGAGAGAGAGGGTGATAAAACTATCTATACAGGGCTTTATCGTCCAGACTTGTTTGAAGCATCCGATCCCATGTACACCAAGCCCCAAGACAAGCGGAGAATGTAAGGTTAGGTTGGAAATCAGCTTTGGTTCCTCCAGAAAATCAATGAAAGTGTTGTCATAGCTGATAGGTGATCAACTTTAGCATCTATAGTACATTCTGCATCAACAAATCTAAGAATGGTGCCTAAAAGATTGGTTAGATAAATAGTGAAAATTTAAAATATCATTATCCCTTTCTTGACTCAATAAAAACAATTTTAAAAACATTTTAGATGAAGTCAAAAGGTAAACAGCATCAGTAATCATCCTCCCAGACTTAAATCATACACTGTCCTCAGTGTATAACCAGTCCGGTGAAGGCATAGGCAAAAATAAAATACACTGATATCGAAAAAGTAGAATGAAATACCTGACCGTGATGCGTATCGATCGATGTTGAGTCGCCTTCGTCGATCACTATTGTTTGGTGCATGTCGATCGATATCGACAGTGTCATGTCGGTCGATTTCAGTGGTAATCATCTAGTCGTAACTACAAAGAAAAACTTATACGAAAAATAAAATCCTAAAGATAAAAAATAAATGAAAAATTACCTAATAGTGGGTTGTCTCCCACCCAGCGCTTTGATTATAGTCATCTAGCTTGACTTTGGATGGATTGAACTACTGAGGTGAAGTCCAGGTACTTGTTGGGAAACAAGTATCCTCTGTATCCTTCTTCTCACCGAACCATGAGTCAAATAGGCTTCTTGTGGCTTCATATTCTCTGGTTCGTTTCTTATTTATCTCAATCAACTCATCATTGATCCTTTGAATCCTTTCTGCATGACCTTCAATGCTGAGCTCGTGCCATCCTAATTTCTCATAGGCATGTTCTGAAAGATCACTGAGCTCTGCTTGCATTGAATCAAGGCGTTGGATTATTTTGTCATGGATAGAGCTTGTATCGATCGATTCCTTTGTTGAATTGTCAGTCGATGGCTGTTGAGGTCCGTCGATCGATGCGCTGGTTCTTCTGTTGATCGATGCTAAGGGTGCAGGTCTGCTCGCTAGCTGCCTCTGAATGGCTTTGATTTCTTTTTGAATCCCTTCTATGCTAGATTCCATTCTGCCAAATTTGTTGATTAGCGGGAAATACATCTGATCTAGACGTCTGTCCTGCGAATCATCCACGCTTGTAATTGCCGTGTAGGCTTCGTCAGCTAACTTATCCAAGTCAGCTCTTGTGCAGATTTCTGAAGTCTGTATATCGATCGATGCAACATTGTGTTCATCGGTCGATTTGTGCTTCTGCAGATTCTCGTGAAGCTTCTCGGCAAAGAGCTTCATCTGTCCGTCGATTTCAGTCAGTCGCCTATCGATCGATATGAGGTTGTACTCATCGATCGATGCGATTGATGCAGCCTGATAATCGAGTTGACGTTGGAACTTTTCAGCCTCCTGCTGCATAGTATCCATGCGTAGTGCTAGTTCCTCCACTTCTTTGTCTACTAAGAAGTGTATATCCGAAAGTTTCCTCTCAGCTGCTTTTAGACGAGTCAATCCTCCGAAAGGATTGCAAGGTGCCGCGGGGTTCATATCTGCATTCGCCTCATTGATAAGGCGGATAGATCTCTTCATCTCTTCGGTGCAGATGCTTAGATCCCCTAGGTTGTGGAAGATAGGTTCACAGGTTTTGGTGAGTTTGCTGCTGAAACGATCTTCTGCTTTCTTCAGTTCTTTCCAGATATCTCTGAGAGACTCATCGACCTCATGTTTTGAGTAGGTGGTCGATGGTGCAGGCTTCATATCGATCGATGTGGATGTTACTCCGTCGATCGATATTGAACCTGTCTGGTCGTGGTTCTTGGTGTTGCGATTATCTTTAAGTTCCAGCTGAAGACGTTTAACCTTCTTGAGTAATGCCTGGTCTGCACTGAACATCCAGTTCATCTCACTGCGAAGCTTGTCTGTAGCATCCTCTAAACTCTTTTCCATGTAGAGCTTTTCCCACTTGCGTTCTCCAAGTAGACCAATGAACATCTCGTTGATCTCGTCTTTGTTGTAGGTTTCGTGCACCAGTTCTCATCATGTAAATGAAGTGGCATGCTCTGGTAAACAGATGTAAGAACGCTCGTCCATTGAAGTCCTTTGAAGTAGTTTCTTGATGTCGTCTTTAGAAACTCTGATGACGTCACCATCTATTCCTCTAGCAAACCCTTTCTCGGCTCTTTAGACCCCATACTCATCTCTCTTCTCCCAAAAGAATTTTCGAACTCCATATCGAAAAGCTCTCTTTCCGAATCCAGGTTGCCTATCGATCGATGTCATGGACTCCATATCGATCGATGTCCTTTGAATATCTGGGTCCTTTGTGTTGAGATGATTATCCTCAGCTTCCTTTGGCTCGGTTGTTGTGTCTGCCTTCTGGTGCTGATGATGGTGGTCTGGTCTGTAACGTTGCTGCTGGAATAGGTTTTGGGATCCGTTGGCTAACTGTAGGATGTCTGCAATGTCCTCTCTGGATATGTGGAGTGTTCGTCCATCCATTGAGCGTGCAAAACCTTTTGAATCCCTGAAAATACCAAACTCATCCGGGGTTAGATGACCGAAATCAAGTACATGTGAATTTGTTACCTGGGATGGTTTGAGGTATGTATCGGTCGATGGCACAGGAATGAGATCGGTCGATGGTTGTTCAGGCATATCGGTCGATGGTGATGGTGCCATGTCGATAGATGAGACTTCCTCGGGTTGGGTGATGTATGTTGGCGTTGCGGTCTCGACCGTGAAGCTCTCGTGCTGGTAATCGCTTGCCCAGCTCCCGATTGGGAAGTCTCCGTCTCGCTTGTTGTTGACTGTGTTGTCGAATGATGCGAGGCAAGTAATATCGATCGATGGGGAGAAGGTCCTGTCGATCGATGTGTTGATTCTGAGGTTGTGGTGGAGTAGTCGATCTTCATCTTCTGGAAGGTTGTGATACTCTATAGCTCTCTCCTCCTCGTAATCATTAGTATACTCCTCAGTGTGAGTAGTATCTACAGCATGTGGTGGGATGTAGTAGTCGTTCTCCCACTCGTTTACTTCGAAGTCAACGTCTGGAAATTCCTCTTCGTTCTGGTTGAATTGCGAATCGTATCATCTCCACAATAGCAAACAGCTACGAGGTCTGAGCCATCTTGGATCTTCTCAAGAACCTTGATGACTCGTACCGGATCATAGTAGACCGTAGGATTGATCAGGGTTAGGCACAGTTTGTTTGTCTGAAGGTTGCAGACAGCTCCAATTGTGGCTAGGAAGGCTCTTCCAAGTAGCAAAGAAGTTGGTAGGGTTACCCTGACGTCCAAGATATGGAAGTCTACTGGAATTAGGGCTTCTCCTATGGGACATCTGTCCTGTCGATCGATGGGACATCTGTCCTGTCGATCGATGTTGTAAGGGCTGGGTGGATGTGGGTGATTTGCTGCGAACTCTTCGTGAGTAAGTATCTTTACGGCGTTGCATTCGTGAGTGGATTTTGCAAGATCCATCGGTCGATGCTCATCTGAGTCCATCGTTCGATTTGAGGTGGCGTACATCGATCGATGTTCATGTCCGGACAGCGGTCGATACCAATGGTTTCCGCCAATACTCATGGAACTTTCGATCTGGAAGTCTCCCTCTTGCAGCTTCTCATGCTTCACCACTCTCCAAATTATCTTCTATGATAGCATTGATGTTGTGGCCTGTTGCTTCTTCTCCAGTCTCTTTTCCTAAGGCTTCCTAGTTCTTAACAGCTTCTCCTGTCTGAATCACTTGAGTCTCTAGTTTCTTCACATGAGTGCTCAAAGCATCAAGCTTTGTGTTCAAAGTGGTGTAGACAACGTCGATCTTTCCATTGAAGTTCACCTCTAACTGCTGCTGGCTTTCAAGAACTTTTCTGAGTATGTCTTCTAGCTTTCCTTCTAGGGTTGGTGTGGGTGGCTTCATGTAAGATGAGTTTCCATAACTCCTGTTGTTGTTGGGGTTTCTACTGTTGAAGTTGCCTCTCTGTCCTGAGAAGTTTTTGTTTCCTTGGTTTCCAGATCTCTGAAATCCAGTTCCATTGATCCAGTTGACTTCTGCTTCTATGTAGTCATCTTCTTCATCAGCTTCTGCATCCTCCACTGAGCAGATTTGCTTGTTTAGCAGTTTGTGAACATTGTCAAGTGTAGCCTGTACCTCATTTATCTGTTCCTTTCCAAGGAACCCTGCAGATCTTGCTTTTACAATGTTCTTCGTGCTGTTTCTGGATCCTAAGTTGTCTATTAGCTTCACAGCATCTTCAGGATTCCTTGTGGTGAAGTTTCCTTCACTCCCAGTATCCAGAGCCATCTGATATTTCAGCGTGATGCCTCTGAAGAAAGTGCAGAGAAGTTGACCTTGTTGAATCCATGGTGTGGACAATCTCGCTGGTAAGACTTGAATCTGATCAGGTATCCTTGAATGACTCTCCAGGCTCCTGGTTGAATGTGGCAATTTTCCTCCTTAAGTCTTCAGCGCATGCATCATCAAAGAAGTTACGTAAAAATGAGTTTTTGATGTCGCTCCAGGATGTAAGAGATCCTGGTGGTAGCTGCTTAAGCCACTGTAAAGCTTCTCCAGATTAAGAGTGCTTGAAGAACTTACAGAGAAGGTAGTCCAAAGGGACTCCATTGGCTTTGATAGCAGATATGAGATCCTCGAACCTTTCTAGATGGTCCATGGGATGCTCATTGGACAGCCCACAGTAGGGTGTCTGTCCCACAAGGGTGTAGTACTGCGGCTTGAGCTCGAAATCGCCTCTCTGAATAGCAAGGGACGAATGGCTGATCTGTTGGTGTAGAACTGATCTGGACGGTTGTAGTCAGCTAGTGTCCGAGCAGCCTCTCCTACAGGTTGAACAGCTCCTGTAGGTGCAGTTTCTGGCTCAGGGATTACTTCATTCTGAGCATTGAGCTTCTGACTTGCTTCATTACGAAGGTGACCTTCTTGGTCACGCAAGTCTCCATTCTCATCTCGTGTGAGAATAATAGGTGCAACCATGACTCGCGGAAAAATATCGATCGATATACAGATAGGGGTATCGATCGATCTCAGATGAAACGTGTCGGTCGACGGTGAAGTAGTGTCGGTCGACAGAAAGGTGCGAGTATCGGTCGACGAAGACGGTGTCTCGGTTGGCAGGGGTGCGTCGGTATCGGTCGACAGACAGTTGTTGATGTCGATCAATGTGGAACGGATTCCCTTGCGGATTGAACGTTCCAAGCTAGCAGGGTCTTCTGAGAACAAAAGTTGAGATGCCTTGTTGCTTCTGGTACTGCTGGGCATGTACCTAAAAGACAAGAAAAATTTTGTGTCAGAATACAAATTAAAGTAAAAATAACCTAGACCTAATCAGATTAAATCCTATTGTATCAAAGCTCCTCGGCAACGGCGCCAAATTTGATATCACTCAAATTACCCTAAGGAGTGACTTTACTCTCTCAAATAAGAGGTTCAGTTGTAATACTTAGGGATCGAACCCACAGGGAGCTAGTGTACAAATACGATGCAATCTTAGTGACTATGCTAGGTTGAAAATGGTTTAAAGTAAATTGCAGGTTTTTGAGTAATGGTAAGATTACTCAGTTGAAAGGTTTTGGTTTTAGACAATAAAGAAAAGTAGTTAGATTCAGGGTAGCTATTCAGGAATTCAGGATTATAAATACTATAAATGCTAACAAGTTGCTTGCATGATATGTCAGAGCTCAACACTATTAAATGAATCCATCAGCTCTCACAATATTTAGACCATCTATTACTTAGATGCTAAATGGTGTTTGCGGCCAGCTATATCGCCGACAGTATCGAACGATTATTCGATAGGAACATCGACCGATACACCTCTAGCTACGTCGATTGATTACTCTATTGGAGTATCGATCGATACGGCTCTAAGCAGACATTATGCGCGAGTTGATACAATGCTCACCATGATCTTAGATCAGCTTCCGCTTGTCTCAAGAAGGTCATAGCATGTTTAGGATGTTGTAAGGAATTGTATTGAATGAATAATACAATCCAAGTATGTTCTAGGTAGCTAAGCTAGAAAAAGCATTAGTGAACAATCCTAACAATAAATATCACAACTATAGCAGATATAGGCTGGGGCTAATCCCTCATATCCTATTTAAACCCTAAATCTAACAAATGAATCTTCTCAGGTATGGCTAAGTGATTCATAGCAACAAGGTAATAATAGGAGTTCATAGATCTATTAGAGGGTGAACACTTAGGTTCCAATCACAAATCTCTTTGGGTCTCTCCTCTAGATCTAGAATCCTATAACCTTTGTTAAGAAGAACAAGTAAAGAACTGAATAGAACTTTATTGAGAACTTGCAAAGTAATGAAAACAGTAAAAAAATGAGTAGAAAAGATGGAGGTAGAAAGGTAGTTAGAAACTTGTAAAAACTCTCTGGTGCCAAAACACTTAGGCACATGTAAATATGAGTTCATTAGGTTAAAAACTCGTCAGGGGCAATCTTGTAAAAATGTGATGTCTTGGGCTTCAAGTTCGGACAGGTCCAACTTGTCTTCTGCCGCTTCGATATCAATCGATAGTACAGGGTGTACATCGATCGATTATGATCTCGATGTATCGTCCTTCGGAAAATGTGTGTCCACTACAACAAAACATAGAGTTAACTACTAAGCTTTACTACTACCAAACTGTCGTCGTAATGTTACGACTATGTTACTTCGATTGTACTTCTATTCCGAAAATCGTCGTAATCGCGAAGTAAAGTTACGTCGAACTAAAATCGACGTAACAAGGGGGGCCTATTACATCGATTATACAACGCTTACTACGGGTCGTAGTAAAAACGAAGTTATATTACAACTATCTAACATCCACAATTTCCCATCTATTTAGGGACTATGTTACGACTATCCACAAGAAAGTGGTTGACAACGTGTTAATTGTTTTTGTGTGTGGTTGGTGAATAAAGATAGTTAAGTAGTAGTAAATTTTTCTTATGTAGTCTATTCGTAGCAAAATCTCCACCTACCAAATCTGAAAATTTCCTATAAATATGCTCTCTTCTCCTTCTTTCTAAAGATGCAAAAAAAAAAACAAAAACAGAAAAAATAAATTCCAAAAAATGTCTCATAACGGCAATATCTATGAAGTTCGGAGTTGGATGTACGCACATAAAAACTCTGCAGGAGTTGTGACAGATGAATTTCTCAATGGGGCGGAGATATTCATGTACCAAGCTGGAAACACACCTCTCACGCAGGAAACTGGTAAAATGTTTTGTCCTTGTCGTAAATGCAAAAACACCAAATTTGTTCGTAGTGAAACAGTTTGGAAACATATAGTAAATAGAGGATTTACCCCACATTACTACATATGGTTTCATCATGGAGAAGGTGATAGTAGGAATGAAGCTAGTAGCAGTACTCACTTTGAAGTTGGTGGTAATAGGGAAGAACCGAGCCATTTGCATCCTGAAAGTAGTTACCTTGAGGATCATGTCGTAGATCATGATAGGATGCATGATATGATTACCGATGCATTTCTTGAAATAACAACAGTTGTTGTAGAAGTAGACAATGTAGAGGTAGAGGAACCAAACCTGGACGCAAAAAGGTTCTATCAAATTTTAGAGGCAGCTAATCAACCAATTTATGAAGGTTGTAGAGAAGGTCTTTCTAAATTGTCATTGGCAGCTAGGATGATGAATATCAAAATTGATCATAACTTGCCTCAAGTTTGTATGGATGCATGGGCTGAGTTGTTTAAAGAGTATTTGCCTCAAGATAACTTGTCCGCTGAATCTTATTATGAGATTCAGAAATTGGTTAGCAGTCTTGGCTTACCTTCAGAGCAGATTGATGTTTGTATAGACAACTGTATGATTTACTGGAGGAAAGATGCGGAGTTGTTGGAGTGTAAGTTCTGCAAGAAGCCACAATATAAATCGCAAGGGCGTGGACGAAAAAGGGTACCGTACCAGTGGATGTGGTACTTACCTATTACAGATAGGCTGAAGAGATTATATCAATCTGAAAAGACTGCAGCAGCAATGAGATGGCATGCCGAACATACTCAGAAGGAAGGCAAAATCAATCATCCGTCAGATGCAAAAGCGTGGAAACACTTGAATTCGGTTCACAAAGATTTTGCAAGTAACACTCGCAATGTTTATCTTGGACTATGCACAGATGGATTTAGTCCGTTTGGAATGTCCAGAAGACAGTACTCACTTTGGCCAGTCATCCTAACACCATACAACCTTCCACCAGAGATGTGTATGGAAAGAGAATTTCTTTTCATGAGTATATTGATACCTGGGCCCAAGCATCCGAAGCGATCCCTCGATATTTTCTTACAGCCTTTGATAGAAGAATTGAAGGAGTTGTGGTCAACAGGGGTGCGGACGTATGATTGTTCAACGAGAACAAATTTTACTATGCGAGCAGTTCTTTTGTGGACCATCACTGACTTTCCTGCATACGGGATGTTATCAGGTTGGACAACGCATGGGAGGCTAGCTTGTCCTTATTGTATGGGAAGCACATACGCATTTCAGCTTAAGAATGGTAGGAAGACGTCATGGTTTGATTGTCATCGGAGATGTCTTCCCATTATCCATCCGTACCGAAGGAACAAGACATTGTTTCGGTCAAAAAGGGTTGTACGAGACACCGCTCCACCATATTTATCTGGAGAAGATATCGAGAAGGATATTGATTATTATGGTGCACAAGAAACAGTTAAGAGAGGGGGTAATTGGCATATTCCTGCAAATATGGCTGATGGTTATGGGACACAGCATAATTGGCAGAAAAAGAGTATATTTTGGGAACTCCCATACTGGAAAGATCTACTTTTGCTACACAATCTTGATGTGATGCATATTGAGAAAAACTTCTTCGACAACATCATCAATACACTATTGAACGTCCCTGGAAAGACAAAAGATAACAAGAACTCAAGGTTGGACTTGCCTCCATTATGTTCTAGGAAAGAACTGCATATTAAAAGCAATGGGCAAATGCCGGTTCCCATTTTCAGATTGTCAGCAGAAGCAAAGGCAGCGTTGTTCAAGTGGGTGGCATCAGATGTCAAGTTCTCTAATGAGTATGTGTCAAATCTTTCAAGATGTGTTGAGAAATGGCAAAAGTTTTCAGGAATGAAAAGTCATGACTGTCATGTTTTTATGCAACGACTACTACCATTTGCATTTGCGGAGTTGCTTCCAAAGAATGTTCATGAAGCACTTGCAGGTAACATAAATTACTAATTTTTTTAATTTATTGTTATATTAAATAATCCTACAAATTATATAATTCTTTGTGGATAATTATATTTTCAGGGATTGGAGCTTTTTTCGGGATCTTAGCACACGTACCTTAACAGAAGATGTCATCAGACAACTTGATGAGAATATCCCGATCTTAATGTGCAATATGGAGAAAATATTTCCTCCGTCATTTTTTGACGTCATGGAACATTTACTTATCCACCTCCCGTATGAGGCATTGCTTCGTGGACCAGTTCATAACGGATGGATGTATCCTTATGAGCGATCCATGAAACATTTGAAAGGAAAAGCAAAAAATCTTGCAAGGGTGGAAGGTTCAATAGTGGCGGGGAGTTTGTCTGAGGAAACTTCCCACTTCACGTCATACTATTTTGGATCACAAGTCCGTACACGGAAAAGGGCTCCAAGCAGATATGATGATGGAGGTGTTATGCTGACATATGTCTTACCAGGTGTTCATGACGTATTCTGTCAGATTGGACGTCTTGCTGGAAAACTCAAAGAAGTTTGGTGGTCGAGTACAGAAGACGCTCATAGTGCCCATACATATATACTCCTTCATTGTGAGGAGATGCAATCATTTGAAAGGTAAATAAATAATTTATTTACTTTTTATTTTATTTGTTTCGATATTAACTTAATATAATCTTTTGGAAATTAGTGAGTTTATTGAACAGGTTGAAGAAGCTTTACCAGGAATATCGCCAAATGATCTGAACAAAAGGAAAGATCAATACTTTGTCCAGTGGTTAAAAACACAGGTATAAATCATGATTAATATAATTATTATAATATAACTTAAATATTAATGAATTCAATTATATATATGCAGGTTGATTACGATGATCCATTCTATCCAACGTGGTTTCACGAACTGATACAAGGTCCGGTCTCTAAGGTCACCACAGCCCCTATGTATTTTACACGAGGCTACATATTTCACACTTACGAATATGGAAGTCAGCGAGCAACGATGAACTATGGAATATATGTGAAAGATGAAACAGATTTCTATGGGATCTTAAAAGAGATCATCGAAGTGGAATTCCCCGGTTTAGTGAAGATGAAATGGGTCCTCTTCAAATGTGACTGGTTCGACCCTACTATCAATAGAGGTGTTCGGTATAACAAGTTTGGAGTTGTAGATATTAATGCAGCACGGAGATACAACAAATTTGAACCCTACATATTGGCATCTCAAGCGGAGCAAGTCTGTTTTATTCCATATCCAAGGATCAGACAATCTGGAACTTCTTGATTAGCAGCTATAAAAGTTACACCTCGAGGTCGAGTAATCGGTGATGATCAACCGCCTTTGCAAGAAGAAGCTGTTAATGTTGTTGAAGTACCTGAGCAACCCGTTGATGAAATCTTACTAGTTGATCCGCAAAACTTGATTTACGAAGATCCTTCAGAAGATATAATGGACGAAGGCAACGAAGATGAATTTCAAGAAGACGATGATACTAGTGATATTGAATCAAGTGATGGTTCTTCAGACGATGAGTGAATCTCATTATGCCTTTCATTATGCCAAATATATGGTTTTAATCATGTATTTGTTAGACTTTTGATTTATTAAAAAATATCGTTTGATGATGTTGTTTATAAAGTGTAAGTGTGATATATAAGTTTAGAAGTTTTGGGGTTTAGACTATTGGGGTTTAGGGTTTAGGGTAACAAACAAGGGTCGACCCTAAATCGTCGTAATTAACAAACGCGGGTCGAGTCAACTTTGTTGTAAACTACTTTCGACCCTGATTCGTTGTAACATAACATCTATATTACTACGAAATCTCAAAAACTGGCAGTCGATCCTAAATCGTCGTAATACCTAAAACGCGGGTCGAGTCAACTTCGTTTTAAAGACCATTCGACCCTGTATCGTGGTAATTTAACAACCACATTACTACGATTTACAAAAACAAGGGTCGATCCTGTATAGTAGTTATTTTACTTCTACTTTACGACGATCTACATATATATATATATATATATCCACCAAATCCCCTCCATAATCTCACACCAAAAACAAATCTCTTAAGATAAATAAAGATTACAAATCTCTTAAGAGAAATAAACGGTCATCAAAACCGTTCTTATCAACTCGGTATAGCTTTCTTTGGTTTGAGGAGCCAAGCAAAGGCTATACGGATTGATAAGGATTGTTCTTGTGCCGTATACATTCAAAACCTAAAAAAGCATTGCTTTCAAAAAAACTATACGGGAGTGCAAGGTTACTAGAACAGTTCTTATCAACCCTACATAGCTTTTCCTCAGTTCATGAAACGAGAAAATTTTATGTCGGGTCGATAACAATTGTTCTGGTTACAGTGTGTACTCCTTTAGATTTTTTTTTTTCAAAAATAACATTTAGTTCTAAGTTACTACGATAAAAACAAGGGTCGAGTCAAAATAGACGTAATAGGCCTACTCAATTACGACGATTTTAAACGCGGGTCGAGTCAATCTAGTCGTAATGGGCCTACTAAATTACGACGATCCAAAACGCGGGTCGAGTCAACCTAGACGTAATGGGCCTACTAAATTACGACGATCCAAAACGCGGGTCGAGTCAAAATAGTCGTAATGGCCCTACTACATTACGACGATCACAAAATCCCTATATATAGAAGCCACAATCGACCTCACGCGGTTGCTAATCTCTCTGCCTTCTCTCTAACCACTGTGCCTTCTCTCTAGGTACGATTTTTTTTTTTGTTTTAGTTTAGGTGGTTTAGCTTAGGGATGGAATTAGATTAGGTGGTTAGTTTAGGAATAGATAAAATTATATTTAGGTAATTAAACGTATTATATTTATTTTAGATGCAAATTTAATATATATATTTTTTGTTTTATTTAATAATTGATTTTTTTTGAATAGGTTAATTGAGTACACATGTCTACTACTCGCGGTACAAAACGACTTAGGAGACCCAGCTATGAGAGTACATTTCTCAGTGGACAGACTGATCATTATGCTTCTACCTCTGGTACTGCAACCCAGTCGGAAACAGTTCCTGAGAGCCAATCTCAGGAACGATCACCAGCTGCGTTTGCTCCACTTCCACCATGGGTGCCTCCTGCACCGTATGTCCCTCCACCGCATGGTCAGCCACCTCCGGCTTCTGCTCCACCTCCTCCGGCTGCTGCTCCACCTCCTCCGGCTGCTGCTCCACCTCCTCCGGCTGCTGCTCCACCGCCTCAGGCTGCTGCTCCACCACCTCAGGGTGCTCCGGGATATGTCCATCCTGATTTGATGGTGCCCCCGGATGCACCGTACGCTAGATTTACCGTTGAGGATTTGCTTCATATGCCGGGCAGCGAAGGTTTACCCGTCATCGATCCCGATCGTCCACCAAACACATACTGGTAATTAAGTTTAATATATTATTATTTCCATAAGTTATAAATTATATATGTATATATATATCTAATTACATTATTTGTCTTTTGCAGGTTTGGTACGGACAACCGTCTTGGACGGTCCGTTTCAGATACCATCAAGTCATATTTTACTGAACCGCATCCAAACTGGAGTCTTACGCCAGATCACATTCGGAGAACTTGGTTCAAGTGTTTTGCGGTTAGTTTTCATATTTTAATTTATAATTTATATTTTATTTTCTATAATAATTATTTATTATATTTATTAATTAATATTTTTCAAGAAAAAATGGAATTGGTCTACTGCCGTCAACGAGAAAGTTAAGAAGGCGTTCACAGAGAAGGCGATGGATCGCCTTAAAAACACCGTTGGCGACTGGAAGGATAAGTGGAGGGTTGAGGGTGATGCTGCAAAACCCATATTCATCATCGAGACGATATGGACAGGCCTTAAGGCCTATTGGAGGTTGCCTCGGAGCATTATGACGGCCAACAACTGCTCGGCAGCCCGACAAACACCAGATGCAGAAGGCAATTTACCGTTGCCTCATACTTCCGGGCAGATTCCACACGCCGGAGTTGCCTTACAGATTGTAATTTTTTTTTATTATTAATAATTTTTTTTTGAATAAAATTAATTATATTAAATTTCTAAATTTTTTCTACAGGCTGCTGAAGATGGAGAACTTCCATCTTTGTCCAAGCTTTACAAAAAAACTCATACCCATAAAGATGGGACGTTTGTGGATGCTCGGGCTGAAAAGATCCACAACGACGTTCAGTCTCGAATCCAAGAGGTCGAGACTCAGCTGTCCCAAGAAAATCCGGATTTGCCACCTGTTCAGTTGTCAACGGTAGAACATGACAAAATATTTGAACAGGTAATATATATTTTTAAATATAAATATATATATATATATATATATTTAAATATATATATATATATATATTTATAGTATAATTTAAGTAAATAATTATTTTTAAATATATTTTTACTAAATAAAATTAATTAATTTATTACAGGTTGCCCCAAAGAAAAGGGGACGAGTCGTCGGAATTGGCTCGGTTAACGATGTTCCGAGGGCGAGAGCAGGTTATGTTTCGGGAAGAGACGAAGAGAATGCTCAGCTCCGGGCAGCTTTGGCAGCTTCTAATGCCGCCTTAACAGAGAACCGGACTCAGATGATGGGCATGGCGTCAATGTTTGATATGATTGCGGAGTCAGACCCGAGGTATGGGCAGATGTGGAGTCAAGTCCGTCCTACCATAGTCACACAACACACCGCGGAGGATCAGGCGGATCTAGAGCGACGGACCGAGAACCGTAGTTCCGAGCTTCGGGAAGACCTTAATCTTTAGGTTTTTTTTTGTAATTTTTATTTTGAATTTTAAAATATTTTAATATATTATTATTATTTTGTTTATATTTCTGGTTATTAAATTATTTTAAAATAATTATATATTTCATTTTTTATTATTGAACCAAAAAAAAAAATTTAAATATAAAACTTTTTACAAATCGAGGTTAATTCGTAGTAAATATCCTAAAAGAAATCGAGGTTAACTCGTAGTAAAATGTTTGAAAGGAATCAATGTAAATTCGTAGTAAAAATAGATGTAATGTAGTCGTATAATTTACTACCAATGTACTTCGACATTCGAGGGTAATTCGTTGTAAATATAGCTTCTATCTTACCTCGATATTAACGACTACTTTACGTCTGCATTACTTCGATATATTTTACTTCTATTTTACTTCGATTTGTCTATTACTTCCACGTTACGACGATTTGCTTATTACGTCGATTTGACCTCGATTGTCATTCGTTGTACTTTTCCTTCGATTTTACGTCGATTTTTCCATTACGACGAGCTAGTAACTACGATTCGTAATTCGTAGTTAAGTCGTCGTAATGGTGGTTTAACTACGATTTAACCACGATATATGCAGTAGTTATAGTCAACATTTGTTGTAGTGGTCGATCGATAGCACAGAGTGCATCGATCGATGTGTAGCTCTGGATGTCGACCTCTGGTCTTGATCTCGGGTGAACTCTTCTTTAAGCTCCAAAAAGGCACCTAAAACATCACTTTTCTCCAGAATGCTCCTGAGCCTGAAAACATACCTAAAAAACTCCAAAACATAGATAATAGTAGTAAAAATACTCATATACCATGAATAAAAACGGGTAAAATCCATGGTATATCAAGGTGGCCTTCCCTGATCCCCTTTCTTCCCTCTTTCTCTCTTCTCTGAATCTTTTTATTTTCTCATTCATTACTTTAATGCCAATGAACAATTTTGTTCATCTTATTGATTCTTTCTTTTGACCAAGTGTAGCGAATATTGGGGTTACATGTAATTTACCTATCCCTCGTTTCTACAATGTGTGATCATTCCTTTATGAATTAGAATACTGAGGTCATAGGAGACACTCATACCCCTCTGCATCTTCCACGAAATCATCTCAATCTTTTACTTTTAAAGATGCTTGAAGAGAGAGAGAGAGAGAGAGAGAGAGAGAGAGAGAGAGAGAGAGAGAGAGAGAGAGAGATAGAGAGAGATAGATAGAGCGAGATAGAGAGATCGCTCAGGCTCTAGAGATGATCTCTCTCTCGCTCTCTCTCTAGCTTACTCTCTCTCTCGTCTCCTCTCTCTCTGCGCGCTCGCTCGAGAGAGAGAGAAAGAGGAATCAGAAACACAAGCTTTTACCTTCCAGACTTGCAGGAGGAACCCCATCTAATGTATACCAAACCCTAAGACAAGCAGTAAAGTCAAATTAGGTTGGAGGTCAGCTTTGGTTCCTTAAAACATTCTCAGCAACATTGTCATAGTTGACAGGTGATCCACTTTAGTATCTCTAGTACATTCTGCAGTAAACAAATCTAAGAATGGTGCTAGAGAGTGGTTAGATACTAAGTAAAGATTGAAAAAGTTCATTGCCCCCTTCTTGACTCAATAAAAACTTTGAAAACATTTATTATAAGATCAAAAGTTAAAGTAATATCAGTAACCTTCCCCCAGACTTAAATTATACACTTTCCTCAGTGTATATCCAGTAGGAGTTAAGGGAATAACATAAATCATACGTGCTGAATTGAACAAGTTAGATCGATATACCTGACCGAAGTCCGTGTTGATCGATGGCATGAAGTATCCATCAATCTTGTTGCTGTGTCAGTGTCGATCGATGTTGACCTGGTTTCGTCGGTCGATTTCGTGGGCAATCGTCTACTCGGGTCTTTTTTTTACCTGCAATAAAAATATAAAACAAAAATTAGTAACTATAAAGAATTAAACTAAGTAAAATTACCTAATAGTGGGTTGCCTCCCACTCAGCGCTTCGTTATAATCACTTAGCTTGACTTTGGAGGTGTTTGGGCTAGTAAGGTGAAACGCAACTACTTGTTGGAAAACAAGTATCCACATTATCTCTACTCACCCTGAACCATGTAGCGATCAAGCTTCTTGTGGCGTCATCTCCTCTAGTCCATCTCTCATTCATCCCTGTTGCTGCATTTGTGATGATTTGTAGCCTCTCCCCTAGATTTTCAGTGCTGAACTGATGCCTCCTAATCTTGTCATAAGCATGTTCTGATAGTTCCTTCAGTTCGTCTTGCATTGAATCAAGCATGTACAACTTATCCTTTATCATCTTCTCTCGGTCTGATGCACACTCGGCGTCGATCGATGCTGATGTTGGTATGTCGATCGGTGCTGGTCGATACCCGTCGATCGGTTCGATGTTTCTTTTGTCGATTGATGCTGATGATTCAGGACGACTCGTAAGCTGTCTCTGAATAGCTTTGATTTCCTTCTGCATCCTCTCCGTGTTTGAATTCAATCCACTAATGTTGTTGTTGAATGGGAAGTAAATCTCATCATATCTCTTGTAAGATTCATCCTTTGCTTTTCCTAAAGCACTGTAGATGTCTTCGACATCTTATCCATCTCTGCTCTGGTATAGAGATCTGCGGAGTGGGCGTCGATCAATGGGCAGTGATGTCTGTCGATCGATTGTGATCTCTCTGCTTGAAAATCAAGCTGCTTCTGAATGGTGTCGACTTCTTGTTGTAATGCATCCAGTCGTGAAGTTAATCCATCCATGTTATCATTGAGCGGATAGTAGACTCCATCAAGCTTGTAATCGAATGATTTCATCAAATATTCTAGTGATGTGTGTCTCGCGTCGATCGATGGTGAAGCCTCTGTGTCGATCAATGGTGATTCCTTCTGTCGCGACTCATTCTTCTCGCGAAGCAGATCCAATTCCTGTTGCATCAACTCATTCCTGGTGATTAGTTAGTTGATGTTGTTGTTGAGTGGGTGGTATATGTCATTAAGCTTCTTGTTGAGGGCTTCTTCTTCCCATTGTTGAGCTCCCTTGATGTCATCTTTGGTGGAATTGCTCGATGGTGGATGCTTGTCGTTGATTGATGGTATGATGTCACCATCGATCGATGCTGGTTTTATTGCTTCGGCCTCACGCTCTGTCTGTATCTTAGACAAATCTTTCTTCATCTCTTCCATACATGTACTCAACCAATTGATGTAGTCATTCAGTGGGTGGTAAACACCATCAAGCTTCATCTTGAAATCCTCTTCTTTTCTTTGTTGAGCTCCACAGATACCAGATAT
The DNA here is from genome assembly GCA_018703725.1 of Brassica juncea. Classification (NCBI taxonomy): domain Eukaryota; kingdom Viridiplantae; phylum Streptophyta; class Magnoliopsida; order Brassicales; family Brassicaceae; genus Brassica; species Brassica juncea. The sequence goes on along the minus strand of CM031940.1, from coordinate 26,681,566 downwards.
CATCTCATTAATCTCATCCTTGGTGTAGATCTCTGGCACTAAATTGGTCTGTGTGAATGACTGGGAATGTTCTGGAAGACATATGTAAGAGCGCTCATCCATTGAGGCTCTTATCAGCAGATTTTTGATTTTATCTTTTGATACATTGATGATGTTGCCATCTACTCCTCTTGCATATCCAGACTCATCTTTGTAGACACCATACTCATCTTTCTGTTCCCTGTGGAATCTCCGAATCCCATAACGGTAGGCTCTTTGTCCAAACTCGGGACACCTGTCGATTGATACTGAGGTTGTCCTATCGATCGACAATCGAGTATGTGGTCGATGTTTTGATTTGAAACAATCATCTACTTTGCCAGCTGAATCAAAGACCTTGTTTGTAGCCTTCTGCTGGTGTTCTGGATTGTTGCGTTGGTGCATGAAGAGGTTGTCTGGTCCGTTGGCCATCTGAAGGATGTCTGCAGCGTCCTCTCTGGATGCTTGTAGAATTCTTCCATCTATTGCTCGTGTATGGCCATCTGGATCCCTCAAAATACCAAACTCATCCAGTGTTAGAAATCCATATTCCATATGATTTTGTTTAATTACCTTGGATCGTGGTTTGGGATGGCTGTCGATCGATGTTGAAACGTCATTGTTGATCAATAATCTTTTAGCTCTGGTGATCGATTCTTCTTTCTCCATGTCGATCGCTGCACGTCTGTCTGCTTCACTGATGCGACTGAAACGAGTGCCTTTCCCGCAGGTTTCTGCAAAAAATGAGTCCGTCTCTGCTTGTGCCTGGTCTTCTGGTTTGAGGTGGCGGAAGGTATGTTCGGTGTCCTCTCTATCTCGTTCCATGTAGTTGAAGAGTTCCTCTGTAGTAAAACCTTCATGTAGCTCATCTACACCTATAACATATGATATGTCCTCGAATGCATAGCTCTCTTTGTAGTGATCATCTACCCAACTGCCAATTGAGTAGTTTCCATCTTGGGCCTGGTCGATCTCCATGTTGATCGATATGTTGCTGGTGATGTCGGTCGATGCTCGTGCATGTTCTGCCTGTTGATGATGATTGTCGATCCATAGTGGGACGTCTCTGTCGATCGATGTTGCATTCCTTAGTCCATAGGAATGGTGGAGAATTCTATCTTCTTCGACAAGAAGACCATGATACCCTGGTGCTCGTTCCTCCTTGTAATCCTCATCATACTCCTCATCTCCTATCTCAGGCGTTGCAGTGTCCACTGCAAAAGTTGGGTGATACCGATCACTTTCCCAGCTGTGAATCCAAAAGTTCCCATCTGGGTAATCGTCTTCCCAGTGTGTAGGGTTAATGTCAATCGATTCTTCGTTATGACAATCGATCAATTTGTCCATATCGTCGTCGATCGATTCGTCGTATTCTGTTTCATACTCGAATTCTGAATCGTTCTCAACTCCACAGTAGCATGCTGCTATAAATCCCAGATCATCTCCAATCTCCATGCTGGGCATCTGTGTCTTGACAACTCGAACTGGATCATAGTAGACGTTCGGATCTATGAGTGTCAGGCACAACTGGTTAGTCTACATGTTGCAAACTGCTCCTACAGCAGCCAAGAAAGCTCTCCCAAGTAGTAGAGAAGTGTTCCAGCTCAGCTTGATATCGAAGACATGAAAGTCCACCGGAACTAGGGCAATACCAATCTGCACCTCAAGGTCTCTGATAATTCCTCCTGAGTTCCTTTGAGAACAGTTCACAAATGTGAATGAGTCCTCTGAAGGCTCTATCTTCAGACCCAGATGGTCTGCCATTACCTTAGGTAAGATGCTGACTGAAGCTCATGTGTCACAAAGCGCACGTGGGAACTTAATACCTTGTACCAAGCAGGGTACTGTGAACTTTCCAGGATCACTCTTTTTCTTCAATGTGATCCTCTGCTTCATCTTATCTCTGACCTGATGAAACGTTCTCCAAATGTTCTCCTCTGTCTCCTTGGTTTCTCTGAAGAACATCCACAACCTGTGAGTAAAGTAGGCTTCCTCGAATGGCTTGTCTAGCGGGATTCTGAGAACTCTATTTGTGAAACTATCCATCTCCTTCTCATTAACTCCCCTCTTTAGATGCTTAGGAACCTTTTCCTTCCTTCTCCTCAAGGTTCTCCCTTCAGTAGCCTTATCAACTTCCATAGGCTCAGTTGCATCTTTAGATTGAGGTCTGGTGGTGTATGGTGGGTTATCTGAAGGTTTGGATCGATGCTTGAGTGCATTGAGTCATGCTACATAAATCTTTGGTAACTGCACTCGGTATGTGACAGGTGCTCATCGATCGATGGGTTTTGGAGGTTGTCGATCTTCGGTGGTCACTCACTGTCGATCGATGGCTGGTTCTTGATGCCGATCGATATTGACATGAAAAGGGCTGGGTGGATGTGGGTGCCTTGCTGCAAACTCCTCGTGAGTCATAATCCTCACGACATTACACGATGCAACTGACCCTGCTGATGTCTGTTGTGGAAAATAATCCATGAAGAGATTACTCCATCTTCCAAGTTCATGCCTCCTGCTTTCAGGGTCCTGCCCTCGGGTCAGGGTCCTGCCCTCGGGTCAGGGTCCTGCCCTCGGGTCAGGGTCCCGCCTCTGGGTTCCAACTTCCGGCTTCCAGACCGAATGATTTCTCCTGCCTTAGGATAAATGGAAATCTTCCTTAAATAAGGTAACCTGCTTTGGCACGAAAGGATCCTCTTAAATCAGGGAAAGAGAAAGTATTATAAAATATGTGGCCGTCCTTAAGAAAAATAGAAATATTATATTATCTTAGGATATAATGAATGTTTCCAAATCCTAAGAGTGAGGTACGACTTCTACTATAAATATAAGGTTTCTAAACCTAAAACGAGGAGGTCAGGACGGTCATCCACAGAGCTCACAAACTCCACAGCCGCCAAGGTCATAATTCACACCTAGAAGACCATCTTCAACGACATGTCTAACAAAAGGAAAATCCCTGCGATTACTATCAACAAGATGAAGTTCTATGCTCACTGCAGCACACCTACAACTCTACATATTGGCTCAGGCCACGATCCCCTGCCCAGAAGCAGGAAAGCTCCATGCTCATTGAAGCATACCATGACTCCATGCTTACAGTAGCTTATCGAGAAGTCTACCATCTGTTCCGGCCATGCGCCCTCTAGAACAAATGACTCTTATCAACTACAGAGCCACGTGCTCCTTAGGCCACATGCCCACTATGCCATGTGCCCACTAAGCCATGTGCCCATTAGGCTACGTGCCCCCAATATATGAACTACGAATGGCATGATCCCTCACAAAAGGGTACATAGGCAATCCCCACTGAAGGATGCAGATATAAATCCAAACACCTTCCATGGTTCCTGGTAGCCGGAACCATCTACTTCAGATCAAGAAGACCCTGCGATTTCCACTATAGGCAGACAGCTCCTGCCTAACGACCAATCTCCCCTGCTGCTACTGAGGCACTAACGACATATACTGGCCCATACCCATATGGCAGTATCCTAAGAGCAGGATCTCCTTGTCTATCAACCATCGAAGCAGGAGAATGCACTACGGCGACATGTCTCTTCCTATCATTCCGTAGAGCTGTGATGAAAGGACTTTTCAAGGGTCCAATCAAATGTTGTAGTATACAAGATGTCCATCCAATTCTAAGTGATTTCAATGCAAAGGGAATGCAAATCTATGCTTAATCTAAGTGCAACCATTGAGAGAAATGAGATGATTATGAGCTAAGACAATACTAAAAATGCAATAAAAGAGTGAACTTTCTTCTCAATATTAGGCAAGGGGGTTCTTGGGACAATGGAATTGACTTTGGGTGATCAAGCTTCAATTGAAGATGGCAAACTTTCAATCAATCTAACACCTTAAGCCTAGACACAATCCTAAACAAGCTCTATCTCTAGATTAATGCTCATTCACTAACATATCTTAAGCATCTAATCTCTTAGGTTGAATAATATGAAAGCAATCATTAAGAACTAGTCCATTAGCTATCTTAACACCTTTAACAACAAATCTCTTTTGTAAAGAATGTTAAAAGCATTGAAGAGTTGGTTCAGGCATTTCATAGAACACCTTTCGGGCATGAAATGCCTATAGCTCTATTTTGAAGATGCCAACTCCAAAATAGCAAGAAGAACACTCTACAAGCAAGGATCAAGAAGGATCTACCCTAGAACATCTTAGATCTACACCTAATCACCCTTAGTCTGCCAAGCCCATGAACCCTAGATTGATCTACTCACTAATAGTCATGGAAAACCTCAAAACCAATGATGATTCAAGGCTAAACATGATTAGTGAGAAGGATAATCAAATAAACACCAAAGAAATGAGATGAAAAGGATCAAAGATCCAAGCTTTCTTCAAGATCCAAAAGTGTTTTTAGAGAGAAAAGAAGTTAAGTCCTAACTTTGGGATCCAAGAATATTTATACAAGGCTTAGAAAACCTAAAAACATCATTAAAATTACTAAAAGGTCCCTGGGGTCAATTAGGCTTCAACCAATAGGAAAAGAGGGTGATTTTTGGTCTGGGCTAGAGCAGCAGGTCCAACCCGGTCGAATCTTCCCGGCCAGCCTCGTCCAGCTCCCGACTGTCTTCCGACCGGGTTTGTGTACCCGGTCAAACCATCCCGGTCCTGCCTTGTCCATATGTCCTTCTTCCGACCGGGTAGCTCATCCTGGTCGAGCTTCCCCGGCCTGGACTCGTCCAGCAGTGTCTCTTCCGACCGGGTGGCTGTACCCGGACCAGTCTTCCCGGCCAGCTTGATGTGCTTCTAGTAAACTGATCATAACTCCTCCAATACAGCTCCAAATGACTTGAAACCACTTCCATTGGAAAGCTAACTCAATTTACTGTGTTTCCAAAAAATCTTAGAAGCAGAAGATATTTATAAGACCTCCTTCCATGCTAATCTTTGTCTCGACCAGATCATGGATTGACTTCTCTTTTCATGTCCAAACTTGATTCTTCACTTCTTTTTAGGTCATAAGGCTCTCAAACACCTCAAATCACACCAAAGCATACTCCAACACCTGATAAGGACAAATGAATGCAAAATGGACCTAAAGATGCCTAATGCCTAACTTATATGATCAAAATACACGAGATATGGATGCTAAAAACATGTAAATATGCAAGATATCAAGCTGAGCACGAATTGCTTGTACACGAAAATACCCTAACAGTTTGGCGCTAAAAGGAGGGGCAGTTTCAAACTACGTGATGATAATGATAGGCGGGAGAGACACTACATCTACTCGAAAATATTTCAACCCTAGCCACATGGGGGCAAGAAACGACAAATTCTCACCAGATCTAAAGCTCACACAGCTGGAAACACCTCTTCAAGGAGGATAACACATTGCTAACAACAGTAGCAAGGTCCAATGCAGGAATTACCTATAAGTTCCTGCTAGTCCCTGCTGGTCCCGGGCCTAAAGCACAAGTCAGACCTCTACAGTCTTTGGTTCCTGCTGGTTCTGGGTCTGAAGCTCAAATCAGACCCCTACAGTCTTTGGTTCCTGCCGGCTCCGGGTCCCAACCTCGAAGCCGACCTCTACAATCTTTGGTTCATGCTGGTTTCGGGTCTTAACTATCTATCAAGCCTCTACAACCCTTGGACAACCGTGAGCAGTCGTCACCAACATCAATAGCAGCGTGTAATCAACTAGCAACAATCTAGCAAGCCCTAGACGCCATCAATGCTTCCAGGCTTACAACTCCGCCCCATATAATAAAGATGCAAGGTTCTCAAGATGGACACAACATCCTCGGGCCGGGTTTACAACTTTGACGAATTCCAAAGACAGGAGGAGTCAGAAGAAGAGTTCCTGGGAATACTGCACGCACCCAGACAACCACTGAGAGGTAACTAAGGAACCATCTTTCTCTTTAGGTTCTAGCATCTAGGTGGTAGTGGAATCCTAGATAGGGAGCGATGACCATAGCCATACATCCCAATAGAGATAGGGATTACCAAAATTCTGAGGAAAATTCTTCAAAGTAGTTCCTGTGGAAAAGCCAAGAATCAACCAAAAGTATGAGGAACCCTACCCAAATGCTGGGAAACCCGCTGCTTGGCCTACTGCAAAGGATCCAGAGAAAAATGCGCACTCTACATCAAAAGGTGCTGGCCTTCAGATCCTTGGCTCTAATTAGAGCAAAGGGGAGTAAAAGAAGCCGGAGAACACACGTTCCAGCTACTATTCACCCGAAAGCAAAAGCCAAACCTTTGGCTTTCGGGTTCCAACTTCCAGGTTCCGGATCCCAAGTTCTGGGTGTTCGGCTGCTCACCTTATAAGGAGGAGAAATCCAATGGCTCCACGAAAAAGCAAGGTCTGACCACCTTACTACCGCTTTTCCTGGCAATGTACCCTGATATACTTCTAAAGGAAGCTAAGGTCACGTGCCTCTCAAGATTTCCAAGGCTACGGGCCTCTACATGTTTCCAAGGGTATGCACCTTTATAAGTTTCTAAAGAGATAGTTCAAAGGTCACATGCCTTCATGAACCTCTAAGGGTGACACGACCACGAGGAAAGTGGGGGCAAATGAGCTAAGCATTAACACAAGGGGAAACACGCATCAAAAAAATCCCATCAACATGCCCATGGCAAGGGAGATTCAAGACGAGGCAGTGAGTAGTCAATGACGTCAAGAAAACGCTGAGAGTGGCTCACCCAAGCGGGGCCAGAGAACAGCTATAACGAGTCATTGAACAATGCCTAATAAAGGAGGAAGTCCAAGGAATATGAGCAAATCGGTATTTGTGGACGGTCAATGGTGTTGGGGAAAAATATCCAGGTACCAGATTTCTCCAGCTTCCGGACAAGGTACCTACTTCCGACCCCTGCATCGAAGGAACCTGCTTCCGGTACCTACCTCTAAGACCGACCCTGAAGCAAAATGGAAGTTTTCCACCTACATAGATTCTTCCATATTTACGAATATGGAAGAGTTCCATCTACTTCAACCGACATCTACACCTATAAAAGAGACCCCAAAAACCCTAGAAAAATGGATCGACACTTCGAGGCTAAGAGATTAGGGTTTAGGCGGCTAGAACTAGGGTTTATACACCGAAATCTTGTAGTCCCTGCTCAAATCAATAATAAACATCTCTTTAGTCTTGATTCTTACCTTTTCACACAAATCTTCTAGTGTTACGTAGTACTAAAATGACCCTACACAAAAATACCATAACAGTTTGGTGCTAGAAGGAGGGGAGTAATCCAAACTACGTGACGATGGCATTAGAAGAACATGACGATCAATCCGAAGCCACTCCAAGGGAAATCGAGCTGGCCAATCGACTCGACAACCTCCAAAGCCAGAACACAAAACTCTACAAGTCTCGAGAGGCGGCGGAGGACAATCCGGAGCTCCTCCAAGAAGTCCAAACCCTGAAGAGCAAACTTGATGAGCACTCCAAGCAGCTACAGCAAAGCGCCAAGAAGATGGGAGCCCTCGAAGCCGAAAACCTAGCTCTTCAGGATAAGAATCAGACTCGTGGAGAAGCTTGTAACAAACGACGAAGATTTCAAACCCGAGTTCGACCCATGCCTCCTCTCAACTCGCCGACGAATGAAGAAGGAGCAGCTCATCGGCCCATTCCCGTGCATGAACTCGAGAATGGAGACACAGTTCCTAGGAAAACTCGGAAACATAGGGATAGCGACTCCAAGATGGAGGATGAAGAATACTCGCCCGACGATCCAGCGATAACAGATCCTGCCATGGCTGCTTACCTCGAGAAGATGTTCTCCGAGAAATTCAATACCATCCAGTCTATGGTAGAGAGGCTCCTTGGAGTAGCTCCTGCCATCCGAAGAAGCGATCCTGGCTCCTACTCAGATACCCCGTTCGTGGAGGAGATTGCATCGGTCGAGATGCCCCGGAAGTTCTTCTTCCCAGCCGTAAAGATGTACGATGGGACCAACGATCCCGACAACCATGTTGCTCAATACAAACAGCGGATGCTGACTGTAGCAATCCCAAGAGAGCTAAGAGAGCCGACCATGTGCAAAGGTTTCGGCTCAACCCTCACGGGTCCTGCTCTCTAATGGTATATCAACCTCCCTACGAAGTCTATAAGGTCTTTTGCAGCGCTTAGCGATAAGTTCGTGGAGCAGTTTGCCAGCAGCAGAAGCCTGGAGAAGAGCTCGGACGATCTCTGCGAAATTCTCCAGCATAGGTGATATCACTCAAATTACCTTAAGGAGTGACTTTACTCTCTCAAATAAAAGGTTCAGTTGTACTACTTAGGGATCGAATCCACAGAGAGCTAGTGTACAAATAAGATGCAATCTTAGTGACTATGCTAGGTTGAAAATGGTTTAAAAGTAAATTGCAGGTTTGTTGAGTAATGGTAAGATTACTCAGTTGAAAGGATTTGGTTTTAAAGCAATAAAGAAAAGTAGTTAGATTCAGGGTAGGTATTCAGGAATTCAGGACTATAAATACTATAAAGGCTAACAAGTTGCTTGCATGATATGTCAGAGCTCAACACTTATTAAATGAATCCATCAGCTCTCGCATTATTTAGACCATCTATTACTTAGATGCTAAATGGTGTTTGCGGCAGCTATCTTGCTGACAGTATCGATCGATGGTTCGATAGGAATATCGACCGATACACCTCTAGCTATCTTAACCTGAAAACATACCTAATAGACTCCAAAACATAGATAATCGTAGTAAAAACACTCATATACCATGGGTAAAAATAGGTAAAATCCATGGTATATCAATAGGGGAGAACCGCTCGGGACCTATATCGCGCCCTTCAACCAAGAGAAAGTGGCCATCCCAGAATGCAACGCGGAGACAGCTATCTCTGCCTTCAAGAGAGGTTTGCTCCCCGATGGAGATCTATACAAGGAACTGACCACGTACCAATGCAAGACCATGGAAGATGTCTTATCCCGGGCATGGGCACAAGTGAGATGGGAAGAAAATGTCATAAGTCGAGCCAAAGCTCATCAGAAACAGGATCAGAAACAGGTCAAACTGCCGAGGAATGACCGCGATGAAAGACTTCACTCCAGACCTGGGGCAGGTACCAGAACCGTCCCCTGGCTCGAGCTGAAGGCCTGGCCGTGTCAAACTGGCCCGACATCTCCCATCTGTCAATCTCAAAGCCTGAACTGGTCAATGTCCTGAGGCAGAAGGGTCAACAAGTCAAGTGGCCCCCGAAGATGAAGGCCTCCGACTCCGATCGAAACCCTAACCGCTGGTGCGACTTTCACAATGATCACGGTCATAAGACGGAAGATTGCATCACCCTAAGGATAGAGGTTAACGAGCTTCTCAGGAAAGGACACCTAAAGGAGTTCCTCTCTGACAAGGCCAAGGATCTGCTGACCAAAGGAAGCACGAACCGCCTGACTGGAGCGAACCCTGCTTCGCCTCCACACCAAGATAGGATGATACATGTTATCACAGGTGGCTGAGAAATAAGCGGGATCAGCCAATCAGCCGCAAAGAGAAGCACCCAATATGCCATGAATGGTCAGGAAACAGGAGATCCAAAGCGCATGCTCCTTGGTACTGACGAGATCAGCTTCACCTCCAAGGAGCAGGAGAAATTCCTTGCTCCCCATCACTACGTCCTGGTTGTCTCACTCACTGTAGCAAATTGCTTGGTGAAACGAATATTGATAGACAACAGTAGTTCCAGTAACATCATCTTCCAATCCGCCTACTCTGATCTAGGACTGGAAGAAGGAGCCTTGACATAGAAGGTCCCCCCGCTCATTGGATTTAGCGGAGAAGTAAAGCAGACCCTAGGAGAAGTCATCCTCCCAGTGTACTCCGAAGGAATCAATCTATCCACCAAGTTCCTGGTCATCGACTGTCCTTCTTCCTACAACATCATACTCGGAAGACCCTGGATCCATAATATGGTAGCCGTACCTTTGACTCTCCATCAATTGGTAAAATTCCCGACCCCCTGGGGCATCCGACTGATCAGAGGGGCTCAGAAGAATTCCAGAGCCTGCTATCAGACCACCCTAAAGGGGAAGACCAAGGTCTTATAGCAATTACAGAAAAAGCTTCCAGCTCCGCACGCAGAAAAGCCGGAAGTAGAAGACATGGACGAGGTTCCCTTGGTAGAAGGAGATGCGACGCAAAACCTACAAATAGGGTCCAAGCTCCCAGAAGGATCGAAACAGGGGCTGATAGACTTCCTAAGATCTATCTCCGACTGTTTCGTGTGCTCTCACGAAGACATGCCAGGAATCGACCCTGAGGTCATCATGCCCAAGTTACAAGTGGATCCCCAATATCCACCCGTTCGACAGAAGAGAAGGGAATTCACCCCAGAAAGGAACGAAATCATCAACAAGGAAGTAAGGAACCTGCTGGACGCCGGGTTCATACGGGAAGTCCAGTATCCAGAGTGGCTGGCCAACGTGGTCGTAGTGGAGAAGAAGAATGGGAAGTGGAGAGTCTGTATCGATTTTACAAATCTCAACAAGTCGTGTCCTAAGGATCCCTTTCCCCTTCCTCACATAGACAAACTAGCCGATGCCACCACAGGACATATACTCATGAGCTTCATGGATGCATTCTCAGGTTACGACCAGATCCTTATGCATCCGGAGGACCGGGAGAATACCTCCTTCATGACATCCAGGGGCATCTACTGCTATAAAGTCATGCCTTTCGGTGCAAAAAACACCGGGTCTACCTACCAAAGGCTGTAAACATGATGTTCGTTGATCAGATAGGACAAACCATGGAGGTCTATATTGACGACATGTTGGTCAATTCCCTCGAGGAAGAAGACCATATCGTTCATCTGCAGCAAGCCTTTACCACGCTAAGGAAATACCACATGAAGCTCAACCCCACGAAGTGTTCTTTTGGAGTCAGCTCCGGAAAGTTCCTCGGGTGCATAGTCACCAACTGGGGCATTGAGGCTAACTCAGAGCAGATAAGGGCTACCCAGGTGATTCCTTCTCCTCGAAACGTGAAAGAGGTGCAGAGATTGACAGGCCGAATGGCCGCGTTGGGTAGGTTTATCTCCAGACTGTCCGATAAATCTCACGCATTCTTTGAGGCTCTGAAGAATCCTCAAGACTTCCAATGGAGTAATAAGTGCGAGCAGGCCCTGGAGGATCTGAAGATATATCTGACTATTCCACCTCTCCTATCAAAGCCTCTCGATGGAAATATCTTGCTACCGTACCTGGCAGTGTCGGAACATGCAGTAAGCGGAGCCCTTGTAAGGAAAGAAGGTAGGAAGCAGCACCCCATCTACTCTGTAAGCAAATCATTGCTGGATGTGGAGACTCGTTATAATATTCTCGAGAAGCTAGCACTAGCACTGGTCACGACAACCCGCAAACTACGCTCCTACTTCCAGGCCCATCAAATTGTAGTAGTGACTTCGTATGCTATCAAAGTAGTCCTCCACAAGCCCAGAGTACCCAGACGCCTTGCCAAATGGGCAGTGGAGCTGGGAGAGTACGATGTTATCTTCCGGCCTGCCATTGCTATCAAGTCGCGGGTCCTGGCCGACCTTATTGCTGAATTCTCTCCCTCCATGCTTCCGGCCTTACAGCAGGAGATGAGCCTATTGGGAAAAGAAGGGATATTCTACGTCGATGGCTCCAGCAAAATCATAGATATAGTCCTATGTTCAGTCCTAACCTCCCCAATCGGAGAACCTGCGTCAACGACCATGAGATGCGACCTCGAGATGGCCAACAATGAAAATGAAGACCAGGCCTCGGTCGCAAATTCAACAATCTCCCCCGGAGAGAAAGTTCCTTATAAGGTAATCGAGGTGCAGAGGGCAGGAGCCTATAAGCTACAAGACAGTAAAGGCAAGGTCCAACCTAATTGCTGGGACACCTTGCATCTCAAACTCTACCATTTTTGAAACGATCTCCGGATCAGGCTTTTTATAGTTATATTACTATATACATTTATTTAAGTACACTGGTTTCCTACTCCTATGTATGCTGATAAAAACGTCTCTGGACTAAAGCTTATATAATTCATTTAGTTTTGACTAAAGGAGTCTAAGGAACTCCACTGTACTTAAAGGGGCATACTAGCTGGATCAGGTCCCAAGGGGTCCCTCGATCCTGGCAAACCCTACATCTCCGTGACACGATTCACAAAAACATTGGGTGTATGACATACAGGAACGGGCCTGCGCAACCGTAGTACACTGTCAAAAACACCTCAGTCCATGTGTAAAAGCCTTGAGCTAACACAGGGACCGCACGTACTAGTGCCCAAAACCCTGCATTAAAAACACCACGAGCTATACACAATGCAGGGGGCATGACGTATAACTGCAGAGTATTGTCATCAGCCTGGAACTGATGCAGGGAGGTGCAAAGAATCCTGAGAGCACTTCGTATTCACTACTTCTTCAGACATGGAAAGTAGTAAGTCTGGCACTTGGAATACTACTACGAGTAGATCCACACCAGCACCAAATTAAAGACTGAGAATGGCTTTCTACAGAAAGCAGAGTGCAGCATGATAGGATCTCGATAGTGGCCTACTTCCGAGCGGCAATACGCGAATACTTGATCCAAGGTCGTTAGTGGCCTACCTAAGGGGGACAGAACACGATCTCGATGAAAACAACCTCCGGGTTTAAAACAAAACCTTCGGGTTCTAAATCTTAACCTCAGGGTTTAATAAAAGTCTTCGGATTTGAATTAAAAACCTTCGGGTTCTAAAGTTCAGACCTTAGGGTTCAAGCAAAAATCTCCGGATTTAAATTCAAAACCTTCGGGTTCTAAGTTCCAAACTTGGGGCTCAAACCAAAATCTTCGGATCTAAATTGGATCTCCAGGTTCTAGATCAAAGTTTCAGGCCACGCGGTTTATAAATGCCAAGCTACAGGCCTCAAGAACGACGTAAACGAACACTTTTATTCCACGAGGGGTTGAGTACATAAAACAACAGAGAAGAAAAGCCTGAATAAAAACAAAGTACCACAAAGGGCGATTATTACAACAAACATCAAAGAATCGTCAAGCAGAAGGGTCAACTTCCATATCCGAGGATGGAGGGATAACAAGCTCATCTTCGAAAGAAGGGGGGTCAACCCCTTTAAATCTCGCTTCGGCCAAGACTACGGTCTTGAAATTGTCCAACTCCCTGGCCAGATTCCACTTATGAGCTTGTCCATTGAGCCACTCCCTAATTACCTCCCATCGAGAGGTAATCCTCGCTCCATTTACGGCCATCGTCATCCTATCCTCTTAGGACCTTATCTCCCCTTCAAGTTTGGCGAATGCCTCCTTCAGCTCCTGCTTTTCCTGGCTTAATCTCAGCGCCTCCACTAAAGAATTCTCTACTAAACCCTTGATTGCTTTGGTCTTGGCCTGAAGATCACGAAGCTCCATCTCCTTAGCAACGCGTTTGCTCACCTCCTCAGACAATTGCCGGGTCAGCTTCTCGACTTCCTCCCGGGCCAAAGATGGAAACTTCTCCAATAGCCGATCTCCCAAGTGATGCAACTGAGAAATGGTCTGCATTGAAATCACCAAGTAAGAATCATGACAAAAGGTTGAGCTTCAAAACTGAAAAGTCCTGCCCTTACCGGAAGAAGTCTGCCCTGAATCGTCTGAATCACCTCCGGAGGATCATCGCTCGAAAGAAGGGTCTGGTCTCGGGGAAACACCATAGAGTATCGACCAAGACGCTGGAAAGTCCGTCGGGTGTTTGCTCAGCACCAGAGGATTGTGGAAGCGACCTACTAGTCGTCCTATCCCTCAACGTCCTCCCATGAGAAGAAGAGGTGGCCTCGGCTTTCACCATCATCTTGCTCCTGCTCCCAGTAATCACGACCTCGTCATCAGAGACAATCCCACCAATGATCCCTCTTTTCGCGGAAAGCGCGTCCGTGGCCCTCTTGAAGGCAGTTATCGGATCCTCTTTGTCTCCCCCAGCCATACCGTCTAAACGAGATAATCAGGAACGATCCGACAAAAAGCCAAAAGCATGGAAGTTATGGGGAAAGAACCTTACACCACAAACAGCTACGACGCAGTACCTTGGAGCTAATAAGATGAGCCACCTGACGATGCTCGATAGGAAGCGCTCGAGCTCGAGTAACGTTGCTCTCGCCCTCAGCATGAGCAGGATGGGTCCCCTTTGCACAAAAAGAGAGATCGAGTAAAGCCTGACAATAACTTTCGAGATCAATTTTTCCCTCTTCCCCACGAAGTTCTATCGGTAGAAAGATCCTGGAAGAGTCATGAAGACCAATATTTCCTGCCATTTCTTACCCAAAGCCAGCCCTTTGCGGTCGCTCTTAGGAAGCTCCTCTACGATAGGAAGACCATTGCGTGGACGAAGATAGAAACGACCCTCGCCCCCATTAATGGGGGCTAGCTGGTAAGCAAAAAGAACTTCGTCAATACCTAAGGGAAGGTCTTCCTCATCGCTCAGGCTCTGAATAGCTATCAGAATCAGCCAAGCGGGAGGGTTGAGCTGAGAAGGAGAGATCCGGAAAAAGCTGCAGAGATCCGCGATTAAAGATGGGACGTCTCCCCTAAAACCAGATTCGAAGAAAGCCTCGTAAATGGCGATCTCTTCCGGCGTCCCATTAGAAGCGCCCTCTGACAGTTTAGGAATACGGAGTACACTGACGACGGAAGTGAGTAACTCTTTCGCCAATCCTCCAAATCTTTCTCTCCCACTGACAAAGTAGGGCCCACCAATGGAGGAATCAGGGAAGCATAAGACAGCGGAGCCGGAGCTAGAGATTTGTGCCCAGATTCGTCATGAGAATCCGAGGAACTACCCGATTTTGACACAGGAGAATCCGTCCTCCTCCTCGATCCGAGCCTCTCAGCCGTCAGAGGAACTGAAGAACCGGAGCGCTTTGACATACTAGATCGTTTCCTGATTAAGCAAATTCAAGCCGATAAAGAGCAATGAGATCAATTTAAAGACGAGCAATTGGCTAAATCCGGATTAAAAAATATCGAGAAAATAAATACCTGGAGATATTGGCAAGCTTTGCAGTGATGATACAATGATGGAGGAGAGGAATATTTAAAGCAGAATGGTATCTTCTCTGGGAAGCCATAGACCTCGAAATCCCGGATTCTATGCAGAGATCGAATCTCAGAATTCAAGTTCAAAAAGAGAATCCCGCTCTTTGAGAAGTCAGTAAAATCGACTGACATTATCAAGGGAGCAAAACAGGAAAGAAAATCTGGCCAGTTGATCGCACCAGAATCAGACCTAAATGGCCTCAGATTTCGCCGTGTTCGATTGTTGGCCCAACTCGGGCCCAAAATCCCGTGTTTCGTCGAACACCATTAGTTGAGGTCATACGTCAAGACTCAAGCTCAGTTTGGCTGGCTTCCCTCAGATCTAAGGCTCGACCACGTCCGTTAGGGAACCCTTTTCGAAAAGAAGAAAGAAGTCTTCGTTCCAGCTCCTAAACATGACTCCGGCCTAAGCATCAATTAGAAGGGAGTCTGGAGTGGCGCCTCCCTTAAAAGAAATCTGCTACAACCAAGCTATGACGAGATATACACTTTATCCCTTGATCTCGGTAACAAAATTAAGAAATTAGGGGCAAACTGTTGGGGAAAAATATCCAGGTACCAGATTTTTTCAGCTTCCGGACAAGGTACCTACTTCCGACCCCTACATCGAAGGAACCTGCTTCCGGTACCTACCTCCAATACCGACCCTGAAGCAAAATGGAAGTTTCCCGCCTACAGAGATTCTTCTATATTTACGAATATGGAAGAGTTCCATCTACTTCAACCGACATCTACACCTATAAAAGAGACCCCAAAAACCCTAGAAAAAGGGATCGACACTTCGAGGCTAAGAGACTAGGGTTTAGGCGGCTAGAACTAGGCTTGCCCTGACCTTGGCCAAACTCCTTTCTTCATATTTTTTCGACCACAAAGCTCCCAAACACCCCAAATATTCCATAGCACACTCCAGGACCTGATAATGACTTATGAATGCAAAATGGAACTAAATATGCCTAATGCCCAACTTATATGATCAAAATGCACAAGATATGAATGCTAAAAACATGTAAATATGCAAGACATCAACTCCCCCACACTAGCCATTTACTTGTCCTCAAGGAGCTTAGCCAAAAGAAACACTTATAGCACTCAACTAGACATCCTAAAGAAACATAGCAAACAGCATGATCATACTCTTTTATTACACTCTAGCTTCTCAAGGCCTATCAATACTCTTATGCCTCTACACAAGATGCAATGCTTATCAACCAACATGCTCTCTTAACCAACCCTCACATTGATTCACACACATACACACACAAGGTGAAGTCTCACAAATGGGCACATGATCTCAATCATTTGGCTAGGTGATCAAATGGTCTAATATGGATGAAAAGGAGGGTTCAATGCATCTTTTTAAGGTGGCAATCACTTAAGAATCAAGGAGCTTGATCATTATGTATAATTTATCTAAGACTAGGAGCAATTCATGCATACATGGATCCATCCTCATCATTCTACCCATTCCTAAGTGATTACAAGTTCTACACCCTTTCCATTCATCCCATTGCCCAAAATGAAAAACATTCTCACATCACTCACCCCATGAACAACTTTCTTTCTTTTGAGATTCAACCTCTAAGGACCTTTTATTCACAATTCACACTTCTAAGCTCTAACACTTTTTGTTTTCCCTTCCCCACTATCTTATTGAATCTTTCTTTCTTTTTTCTTTTTTTTTTTATATATGAAGGGGGAAGGTCAAAAACATCAATCAAGAGCTTAATGTCTTTCTATTCTAGGTCCCTAGGGCTTTTCTTTCTTATGATACTCTTTTGTTCATCAATCTCAACATTGTTACATTCCAAACCCAAGATATAAACATCAATCCACCTCTTATATCTCGTTAAAGTCGCCCATAATCAACCAAGCTTTGTTGTTAAACAAAGGAGAGTTCTGATGATGACATAAGTCTTCCCATAGCTCCTTTCTTCCTTCAACATCATTACTCGCGTAGATTAATGAACAAAAAATGTCTTCCTGACCATGTAACCCAACTGAACATGTAATCATCTGATCAGTTTTATTTATTGGTGTCATCCTTACTGAATCTCTCCACAGCACCCAAATTCTACCTCCTTGACTATGTCCATAGTTGGACATAGTCGACCAATCACCAAACTCTGTATTTAAAATTCTACCAGCCTTCCCTTCTTTAACTCTTGTTTGTGGATAACAAGAGTATTTATATGATCCTTAAAAATCCTAATGGGCTCATAAACAAGTCTAAAAAGCCCATAAAAAGCATCAAAAACGACCAGAGAAGTGTTCAGAGCGGGTGGGTCGACCGGCTCGTCGGGCCGCTCCGACCAGGCCGCTCCAGGTTGCTCTTATCGCCTGAGCGGGTCGCCCAGGTCGCTCCAGGGTCGACCTTCTTGCCCGAGCGGGTCGCTCGGGATAGTCGCTCCAGGGTTGACCTTCTCGCCCGAGCGGGTCGTCCAGGTCGCTCCAGCTGGTCGCTCTAGGGTCAACTGCGGGTCAACCGGTTTGCTCCGGCTGGTCGCTATAGGGTTAATATGCCTCTAGTAGATAGATCATAACTCCTTCAATACAACTCCAAATAACTTGAAACAACCTCCATTGGAAATCTAACTCAATTTTCTATGTTGTCCCAAAATTTCAGCTTCAGAAGTTATCTTTAAGGCCTTCATCCATGTTCATCTTTCACCCTTTTCATTCAAAATCCCTCAAATGCCTTCAAACTCACCAACAAGTATCTCCAAGACATGATATAGACATATGCAATGCAATGCAACCTGATGCCTAAATAGTGATATATATGATCAATATTTACAAGAATGAATGATTAAAACCATGCAAATATGGGTAAATTCAAAATTATTCGGTCTTCATGAAGATACATCCAAATTGTCCCAATGCCAGAATGGAAAGCCTTGAAACCAGCTAAGCACACCAGAAACTGCAGGATCCCGCATCCCACGAAAGTTCTGGTATCACGAAGTCATTTCAAACGGCTCCACAGAAGGCGACCAGTGCAATTTAAACAATAGCCAACATCCAATTGACATCAAGAGTTGTCCTTCTCTGGATGATAGAGTGTGATGCCGAGCTAAGGCCATACCACCTTACGAAAAAATCAGAATTCACCTCCTGTGCGAGAGCACCAATTCCTTGGAACCTACAGGATTCCAAAAATAGGTCTAAGTGTCCTACAGGATCAAAGCATGAAGCCCTTCAAAACTCCAGGTTACAAAGAAGAATCAGCGTGAACTACGAGTTCCTACGTGACGTACTTCGATACCTTAGGGTAATACGACGAAGAATCAGCCTTCGGGCCTCAACGAAAAGTCTCATTCTCGAAGAAAATTGAACAAGAAGAATCATGGTCTTCACTCGGCTAGAGTCAGGGTACGTCCCCAATGTGCTAAGCAGAACGAAATGAAAAACAAGAAGCATTATACTGCTCCGCCATGGTGTATGCTCTCCAAAAGATCATTCTCCAGCCGATATCTAATCATGGGGCACGTAAGCAAGAAGAACGTCGTACTCGCTGAAGTAGATCGACAATTTTCTTTCTTGGCCCGACCATATGCCATTCAGATCCAGCATATATGCAGCTATGTGCCACCAAGGTCCTGCGCAAAGACGGGTCTTGTTTATCACTGTAATGTGAATCTGGGATCAAGAATTCCTGCTTCCGAGCGGGGCAACAGGTCACCTACATCAGATTCCAACCGATACAAGTGATCTTCGTCAGCCGAACAACAATACTGCTTTAAGGTAATGTTCCATCAAGGCCCTACACCAAGAAACGAAACTCGTCAACCCCGGAAATGAGAGAATAAGATCACGGATCCTTCAAGCTTAATCGATCTCATTATCCTCCGAGTCTGGACATGCTTATTGGGTAATAATCATCCTTCGAGTATTTACAGCCAAGATCTCCATTCCTCCAAGGTCCTACTACAGGTCTAAGGACCCTATGTCCAGCAGACGAATGTCAACGCTCACTAAAGCGTCAGAAAATCCATCTCCGTCAAACCCCACATTTCTAGGAGAGACCTACATAGGTTATAAGCCCTGAAAGAAAATCTTGTCGTCCACAAAAACACAAGATCACGGTCCTGAATCTTGCAAGATCACCTTCGGGAATATCCATTAGTCCCAAGTCCACCTCTGGAATAACGACTCTCCTCTTGTTAGGGGATTTTTGTGTAGGATCTTTTTGAGTACTACGGAAGTGGATAAGATAGAGAATTCGTAAGATTTGTAAGGAATAAGACTTGAAGAGACGTTTTGTTGATCTTTTGAGTAGGGACTACAACAGATTGGTGTATAAACCCTAGTTCTAGCCCCCTAACCCTAGTCTCTAAGTCTTGAAGTGTCGATCCCTTGTTCTTGGGTTTGGGCTCCCTTTATATAGTCATCCTAAGTCGCTGGAGGTCGGTTTCGAGGAGTAGAAAGCTTCCATATCCGGAAATATGGAAGGTTCTCTCTATCGGAAGTTTTCCATTTTTCCCGGGGGACGGGACTATCGCAGGGGTCCGACCCGGGAGACATTTCTAGCAGGAACATGGAGGCCGGTGTCCTGCCCGGGGTCTGGAGAAATCTGATACCTGATTATTTTTCCCCAATAATTTGCCCCTTATTTCTCGATTTCGTCATCGAATTTGGGGAATAACCTGTGCACTTGAGTCAACCGGGGTTGCTCATTCTAAGCAGGCTTCCCTTAGGCAGGACATCAATCCAGTAATTCCACTTTCCCGGGTTCTTCCTTGGCTGGAACTGTATCCTGAACCTGGAAGAAATCCGGTTCTCTTGTAGTTGGCCGGGCCTGGTAGTATCCTCCGAGCTCTTGAGCTTACTGAAGTCGATGAAGCTTGGAGCCTAAATGATCTTCTTCGGGAGACAAGGCCGGAGTGTGGATCTGGAACTCTTGATAGCAGGTTTGAGGACGGTGCGAATTGAGGAGCTCTCGGGTGCTTCAATGGGCATGTTGGATACTTTCGCCAAATTTCCTTTTTAGAAAGGATTTTACTTTTTACTAGTGAGGATCGGGTTTCCTTTTTTAGAAGCAGGCTGCTTGCATCAAGAATAATCCAAGATATTGGGAAATGTTATCTTTCCTTTTCAGATTTTTTTGGAGAAAACAGCCCAGACGTATATAAAGAATTAATGTGATCAGAAGCAGTTTCATTCCTCCTCGAGCTCTTCGGCCTTTTTCTGACAGGAAAGATGAATAATTTCTCCGAGTTCCCTATGTTCCCTGCTTCGTTCATGGGTGGTCGCGCAAGACCACGTCGTGTCTTTGCTGACCCCTTTTCCTCTCCAATCCCGGCCTGGGGGGATATTCCGGAGGCTGGTAACAAAGTGGTTCCAATGGCGCCTTTGAAGCATTGACGCCCTTATTTCCTTGACGATGGTCCTTGCTCTGAGATCCGGGAAGAGGGGTTAGCAGAGATCCTGAGAAAATATGGAGTTCTTCCTTTGGTAGGGATGAGATGTCCTTCTGAGTAAGAACGCGTTCCCGATGGAGGGAATAACGAAGTGGCCGTATGTGAGGCGTATCTGGAGGCAGGTTTTTGGGGCGTTATCCCTTCTCTTATTGCTGAGGTGTCCTCGTACTTCGGCTTCTGTCCTTCTCAGCTTACTCCTCTGACCTGGAGCACTCTGATGGCTATCGAAGTGCTTGGGGAATTCCATGTCTTTTCTATCACAGTGCACGAGGTCCTGTATCTCTATTACTTTGCTCCTCTGGTGAGTAAAGTGGGATTTTATCATCTCCGTTCCCGTGATGGTGCTCCTTTGGTCGAATAGCCCTCAAGAGGTATTAGGGGTAATTACCCCTTTGGGGATGACTGGGACAGGCGATATGTGTATGTGAAGATTCCGGAGCCATTCAGCTATCCTACGTTCTGGCGTACTGTTGGTAATCTCCTTTTTCCTCCTTAGTTGATGTACTCCTGGGATTCTTTACTTATTGAGGTCATTGTCTAATGATCCGATGTAGCACATCCCGTATCCTTCAGCGGGGAGGCATTGGCGAAGCTGGCAATGGCAATCCCCCGACGTTTTCGGGAGGTTGCCTTTCTGGTGAACAAGGAGGCCCTGCGTCAAAGTCATATCTGGGGTAGATCTCTGATCCTGGAATATCGTTTGATAGGATTTCGTCTTCTTTCTTTTCTATTTCTCCAGGGAACGTCGTGAGGCTCTCGGTGTCAGTTGTTTATGATGAATATCAGAAGGATAAGACGCGAAAGAGACGCCCTTTCTATACTCCTCCGCCACGGTTGGCCAGAGCCACTTCGTGGGCCACTGGCTTTTCTTCCAGTTCACCAGTTGGTTCTGAGGCTGCGCCCAGTCAAGACTTGCAGGTGGGAATTCACCGGAGGCTGCTTGTAGCTCTTTTGATTTTGAAGCAATGGCTTTTGTGCGGCTTTTTTTCTTTAGTGCATTCTTCTTCTTAAACCATCTTACGCCATAACTTTCTTATTTGTCGAATAAAATTCTTATACCTGATAAACTTCTTTTTCCTGCCGAAACCGAGGAATACTTCCTGATATATTACAGGTTCTTTCCGATGGGTTGTATTTGGTCCACGGACTGGACTTGTAGGGATGTATTATGCTTGACCTTCCGTAGATAGGTTACTCATGATCTTGAAAGTTACTGGTTTATCTTGGTCAGCGGGTCTGTTTGTTGAGGTCACGTGACTAGAACGGACCGGGACTCGTGTGCGTTGATGGAACTCCGAAGTCGATTGGGGTTGGCCTGGGTTTGAATGTAGCACGAGCTTGTAAGATAGTTCTTAAGACCCGGAGGTTTAAGGAAGACAGGTTAAGTGCCCTGAGATTACTCTTCTATTATGAAGGCCATGCAAGGACCCGGGAACCCGTAGGTTCGTTTCAGATGCTGAGATTGTGGGAACCGAAATTCACACCGTCGAGTTTCGCAAATCGGAGGAAAGCCAAGTTAACCAAGCTTCCCCTGAAGTTCCAGGTTATCTGTTGGGCCACGCACAACACAATCAATATGACGAAAATATGAAGTAGTAAATCGTAAGAACAAAAGAGAGCAAAAAGATCTTATCTCCGAATCTGCGTTTGAGCGTGAACAACAGGTGAGAGCCTTGGCTACGAGAGCTGTCGGCAAGTTCGCTCGTCTAGCAACCTAAGTTCTAACCTAATTGAGTCGCAGCTCGATAGTGAAAACGGAAAAATGCCTAAATTGCTCTAAGTGCTAAGTTTGCTCTGAAAAAGTTCTCTTCTTGCTCCCTGCCTTGACCTCTCCTTATATACTCCCTTAAGGTCGGTTTGCCCTTTTCCCCTTCTGCCCTTGGGCCAGTTTGTCGCAATACGGGCTTTTTTCATTTTCCGTCGATCTTCATGATTATCGGAAACTTTGACATTTATTTTCGGAAACTTGACATTTATCTTTTCCTGCATAATAAAAATAGACCGTCATATCAATCTTGGGCCAAATCTTATTTCAAAATCATAAGTGGGCCGTTTGGTCACGTTCGAGGCCTCCTTAAGCCGTTTTTTGGACCTTAGCCGTTTTTACGATTTTTCCTAAGAGATCACCTTCGATGTAACGTAAAGTTTTCGAAAGGACTTTTAATCCTCCGTATAGTTAAGGCGACTGGTGTCTAAGTTAACCGTGTCTGTTTTATATGATAGATTAAAATCCATCCGTCAACCAAATCTTTCATGACTTTTATCCGAATTTTTTCTTAAAAATTCTAATCGAGACAAAACAAGGATACTAGGTCCACAGTCTTTGGGATTGAGGTACGAGGACTAAGGCAAGGATGCATGGTACTGGACTAACGGACTGGCCGAACGAGACCGAGCTCGCCCTAGGGAAAGCTGGCCGGGACGGGACCGAGCTCGCCCTAGGGCGAGCTGGCCGGGACGGGACCGAGCTTGCCCAAGGGCGAGCTGGCCGAACGGGACCAACCTCGCCCTAGGGCGAGCTGGCCGGGACGGGACAGAGCTCGTCCTGGGCGAGCGGGTCGGTCGGTCGGTTCGTTCCGCGTCCGTTCCCAGGTAGGTCCTAGTCGGGCTGGATCAATCCTCGATGTTCCTCGGGTCGTAAAGCAAAAAATATCCTTTGCTTGGCTAATCACTTTTCGGAAAGTCGGGTTTTCTACCAGATTGACCGGGAGTCAGTTTTCCGGGAACTTTCAGGCGTTGATTCCGTCGTGACCGGTTTTGACCCCAACAGTTAGCCCCCCAGCTAGCTAGGATCCGTGGACTTGGGTGTGATGTCCTTGCTTGCGGTATGACTTGTTTAGATGAATTAGGCGTAATCAGTGGCTGAAAGTTCGAGAGTGAATAGTGACTTTGTTTTGCCTATATATAGGTAGTCCATCAAGACCTTTCCCACATACAACCACTTCATCCTTGATCTTCTCAATGGAAGGTTCCCCACAAGTGATCGTTCCACAATACTCAACATTCATCATTGGAGAATGGAGAGGGTAAGAGACAACTTTGTTCACATTGTGGAGGGTCACCCTCTTGTTAGGAAAATCGATGCAAACACCCACAATAGCAAGGAAGGGTGTACCCAAGATCAATGGTACTCTCCTCTTAGTCATCATATCCAAAACAGTGAGGTCTTTGGGAATGGTGCATACTCTAATCTTCAAAGGAAAGTCCTTGATGAGACCAATTGGGGTTGTAGAAGAAGAATCCCCAAATATGAGTGAAGAAGTATAGTCTCCATGTTCTTAACCCCCAAACTCTTTACCATCTCCAATGAGATCACATTCACGCTTGCACCAGAATCAACAAGAGTATCTTTAAGTGTGAATTCACCAAGAGAGCAAGGTAAATAGTAGAGAGGATAACATTGCAATATTCTTTAGGATTCTTCTTTGATTTCCACGGTAGAGATCCCATTGGGCGCTTGGAGGTTAAAGTCATAGAGACAAACTGATTCTCCAAAGCCTTGAAGTTAAAGGCAAGGTGTAGGAACTTGTTGTTGAGGTCATTGTAGTTCCCATCAATCTTTGTGTGGATGTTCTTCAACTCATCTCCAATGTTCTTCGCATTTCTAGCTTGAGCTTCTAGTAGTTGCTTGAACATTGATTCCACACTTGTGTCTTCAGACTGAAGTTGGGAAGAGCTTCCTTGTTCTTGAGGAGACTGGTTTCCTTTGATGGAGAAACCTGGAGGATAGCTCTGCTTGGCTTGGTAACCAGCTTGTTGGTTGTTGTAGAAGGGCTTTTGCTGGTAGTTGTTGTACTGAAAGTTAGGCTCCTTCTTGTACCATGTCCCGTTAGCATTCACAAAACACAGCTCTTCTTGACCTTCTAGAGCATCAACTTCATTGATCACAACAAGCTCTTCTTGGTTCTGGTCTCCAACAAAATGCACCTTCTCTTTCCTAGCCTTATCTCAAAGAAGCATATCCATCTTCTCTTGTAGAGACTTATGCTCCTTCCTTGATTTCTGATCATCACCTATGTTTCCCCTATCATGCTCCTTACTGTAGACTGAATCACTCTGAGCCATGTTCTCCACCAGTTCCTCTGCATCCTCTTCTGTTCTTCCCAAGAAGAACCCATCGCTAGTAATGTCAAGCTGGCTTCTATACTTGGGCAGAGCACCTCTGTAGAAGGTACTAAGCAGACTTTTTTTAGTGAAGCCATGGTGTGGGCATTTAGACCAATAGCTTTTTAACCTCTAACATGCTTCACCAAAATCCTCAAGATTCTTCAATTGGAACCCAGAGATCTCATTCCTAAACATTGCAGTCCTTGAGGTAGAGAAGAACTTGTTGAGGAAGGCCTTCTTGCAGTCATTCCAAGTGGTGATAGAGTCACTTGGAAGGTTCTTCTCCCACTTGTGAGACTTTTCTCCCAAGGAGAAGGGAAACAGTCTCAGCTTGAAAGCATCTTCAGAGACTCCACTGGTCTTTGATAAGCCACAATACTTGTCAAACTTGTATAAGTGATCAACGGAATCCTCCAAAGAAAGACCATGGTACTTGTTGTTCTCTATCATTTGGATCAAGCCTGACTAGATCTCAAAGTTGTTGTTCCCCACAGCTGGTGCCCTGATTTCCAGCCTATTCCCAAGATATGAGGCTGACCATAGGTGCCGATAGCTCTAGCTTGGCGTTGTGGATGCTGTTTCATAAGGTTTGCAGCTCCTTGGCCATTGCCTCCTTGGGTAACTCTATCGTGAGGTTGATTCTGGTTGTGCTCCATCTCAAACCCCAATCTCTGGAAGTAAGCCTGTTGCTCTTCCTCTCTTCTCTTTCTTGATATCTTCCTTTCAAGTGCTCCAATGTCTTCAACTGTAGGAACCAGGTTTGATGCACCTCTGCTCCTTAAGTTCATACACCTCAGATTCAAAAGAAGGGGAAGAATGAGTATGAGTAGCTAGATAAACGAAAATAAGCAAGGACCAAATCTCAATATCAAAATCAACTTAGAACTGGCAACAGCGCCAAATTTGACAAGGAGTTTTTAGGTTCCTAAGCCAAAGTAGTATAGATAAGTGTCAATCCAATCCTAAGTGACCATGATGCAAAGAGATTACAAGAGAATGCTTAAGCTAAGTGTAACCAGTTTGTGAAATGATTTCAAACAAAGAACAATGACTAACAAGAACAAGTAAATAGAGAGTTTAAACAATAAAAGCGAAGAGGACTCATGGGGCTAGGTATTTGATCTCAGGTGATGAAGATCCAATCTAAGGTGGCAAGCTATCGATCAAAACGTATCCTTATGTCTAGAACACTAAAATAAGCAAGTTCTTTCCCAAGATAAATGCTCATTTGCCATTAATCATCAAACATCAATTCCCATTAATTTGATTCAATCAAGCAATCATTAAATGCAAGTCTACTAACTATCTAAGTACCCTAGCATCAATTCCCATTGGCTAGGAAGACAAAGAGAAAAGTCTACTTCATTCAGACATTTCATCGGATACCTTCCGGGCATGAAATGTCTACTGATCTAGATTAGAGTGGCCAACAATAATCTAGCATTAAGAACAGTTGATAAGCAAGGAAACAAAGAGATCTAACACTAACCACCCTAGATCTTCACTTAATCACCCAAATCACCCTAGCCATGAATCCAAGATAGATCTACTCACTAATCTTCATGATTAACCCAAAACCCATTGTTGATTTAAAAGAAATAATGTTTAGAAGCAAGTTTAATGTAGCAAACACAAAGAAATAACATGAAAAGAGACTAAAAATTTAATCTTTCTTCAAGATCTCAGAGTGTTTAGAGAGAAAACAAGATAAGTCTCAACTTTTTTTTTGAATGAATGTTAAATTTTATTCATCAAAAAAGCCTTTGTACAACAAGTGTAGACCTGATATTTCTTACTTCATAACTCTTAGAAAAGAAATCAAAAGACTACACTCTTAGTGCTAAACCAATATTGAAGCGCATCCTTCATGCCTTTACCTCCCTTTAATCTCACCAAGCTTAGCTTATTCCTGATCCCTTTATCAATACGCTTCTTTACTGCCATCATGGGCAAAGGTTTCTCATCATGCTTGATCTTGTTCCTTTCTCTCCATATCGTGTATAAGATGATTTGAAAAGCATATCTTTAACAGAAAACACTCTTCTTATCACCATTCTGCCTACCAATCAACTCTACCACTTCGGACCATTGATTAGTGTAGGAGCTGAACAGAATGCCTCGCACAAGATGTTCCCAGATTTGGGAGGAGTAGGAGCACTCAAAAAAGAGATGGTTACGAGTCTCTGGTGCATTTTTACAAAGGACACACATCTCATCAATTCCCTGACTCCAATTGGCAACTCTGTCCATTGTCGAAAGCCTGCCTAAAACAGCCAGCCAAGTTACAAAAGCAAACTTCGGAGTAGCCTGTGAGAACCAGACACCACGGGCCCAGTTGTTTTGAGGATAAACCTCTCGCAGAATATTCCAAGTCTCCTTTGTAGAGAACTTTGCTTTAATCCCTGATGCTCTTCTCCAAAGACTAGTGTCTTCCATATTGTCTCTCCTCGTTTCTGCAACTCTAGATAACTGATGAAAGGACTTTTCTAAGGTCCTAATCAAATGATGTAGTATATAAGATTGTCGAACCAGTTCTAAGTGGCCACAAAGCAAAGGGAATACAAGTCTATGCTTAATCTAAATGCAATCATTTAAGGAGATGATTATTAACCTAAGGCAATATCTAAAATGCAACAAAATATAAAGCTTTCTTTCTTATGACGAGAATGAGACCCATGGGTATAGGGACTTGATCTCAAATGATTAAGGTTCAATCCAAGATGCCAACTTTTCAATCAATCTAATTCCTGATGCCTAGACAACAAAACTAAGCAAGCTCTATCTCTAGATGAATGCTCTTTTGCAATGATCACCCAAGTACACCAAATCTCTTTGGCTGTAATGATCAAAGCAAGCATAAAGAATGAGTCTAATAGCAATCCTAGCCTCTTTGACAACTAATCTCTTAGGCAAAGCAAGCTAAAAGCATAGATGAGTTGGTTCAGGCATTTCATAGAACACCTTTCGGGCATGAAATGCCTATGGCTCTATGTTTGAGAGGCCAACCCAAATATAGCATTAAGAACACCAAATCAATGCAAGGAAAGGATAGATCTAACACTAAGCACCTTGGATCTACACTTAATCATTCTCAATCACCCTAACCCATGGATCTCAAATGGATCTACTCACTAATCCACATGCTTACTCTTAAACCCATGAGAGATTTAAGCTTAAACATGTAGAGAAAGAAAAGAGATGAAATTAAACAATCAAGAACACAAGATGAGATTAAGATTCAAAGATAAAACTTTCTCAAAGGTTTGTGTTCTTAGAAAGAAAATAACATGAGTCCCAATATAGGGATAACATGAGTACTTATACTTGGCTTAAAAGCCCTAGACACATAAAACGAAATTACTAAAAAGTCCTTGAGCCAAATGGGCTTCAGCCAATGGGAAGAGGGGTTGGATTTTCGGTCAGGGGTGAACCAGCCTGGTCCAACCCGGTCTGGCCACCCCGGTCCAAGCTTGTCTTGGTCCTTGTCCAGCCCGTCCGGGTTCAGTTCCCTGGTTCTTCCTTCCCGGCCGTCAGGGTGTCCCTTGATCCATCTCTGCCGACCGGGTGTCCCTTCCCGGACTGATTTACCCGGTCTGGTCTCCTCCAGCACCACTCAAACGACCGGGTGCCTCTCCCAGGCCTAGTCATCCCGGACCGGACCACTTCCATCCAGCTGCTCTTTTTCCGGCCGGCTGCTTGAACCCGGCCGTCTCTACCCGGCCAGCCTGACATGCTTCAAGTGAATTGATCATAACTCTTCCAATACAGGTCCAAATGACTTGAAACCACTTCCATTGGAAAGGTAACTCAATTTTCTGTATCTCCACAAAATCTTAGCAGCAGGAAACATATCTAAGGCCTCTGTCCATGCTCATCTTTTGCTTGACCAGATCATGGATTTGACTTCTCTTTTCATGGCCAAACTTGATTCTTCATCTCGTTTGGGGCCATAAGGCTTCCAATCACCTCAAATCACACCAAAGCATACTCCAACACATGATAAGAACAAATGAATGCAAAATGGACCTAAACATGCCTAATGCCTAACTTATATGATCAAAATGCATAAGATATGGATGCTAAAAACATGTAAATATGCAAGACATCAACTCCCCCACACTAGACCTTTACTTGTCCTCAAGTAATCTTTTCAAAACACAAGGAGGAGAGACATAGAGATGGGAGCAAAGCCAAAAGAAACACTCATAGCACTCAACTTGACATCCTAAAGAAACATAGCAAATAGCATGAGCAAAACTTCCTATTATGCTCTAGCTTCACAAGGCCTATCAATGACTCTTATGCCTCTACACAAGATGCAATGCTTATCAACCAACAAGTTCTCTTAACCAGCCTTCACATTGATTCACACACACACACACAAGGTGAAGTCTCACAAATGGGCACATGATCTCAATCATTTGGCTAGGTGATCAAATGGTCTAATATGGATGATAATGAGGTTTCAATGCATCATTTCAAGGTGGCAATCACTCAAAATCAAGGAGCTTGATCATTATGCAAAATTTATCTAAGACTAGGAGAAATTCATGCATACATGGATCCATCCTCATCATTCTACCCAATTCCTAAGTGATTACAAGTTCTACACCCTTTTCATTCATCCCATAACCCAAAATTGAAAACATTCTCACATCACTCACCCCATGAACAACTTTCTTTCCTTTGAAATTCAACCACTAAGGACCTCTTAATCACTTTCCTAAGCTCTAACTCTTTAAGTTTTTCCTTCCCCACTATCTTATTGAATCTTTATTTTTCTTTTTCTTTTTTTTTATACATGAAGGGGGAAGGTCAAAAACATCAAATAAGAGCTTCTTATCTTTTTATTTTAGGTCCCTAGGGTTCTTCTTTCTTATGATACTCATTTGTTCATCAATCTCAACATTGTTACATTCCAAACCCAAGATTTAGACCATTAAGGAACAAAAACCCCACTCACCATCCTAGAAGCTAGCTCAAATGATGACCCTATGCTAGCAAGAGATGAGAACAAATCCATGTCGCCCCCAATACTCTCAAGATTTTGCACATGACAAACTATTAGAAAATGCCTCATTCATGCAAATCAATGTAGGCTTCAAAGAATGGATATGGTTCAAGGGTATGGAAGTGCCATTTGGGTTAACAAAGAGTGGTACAATGGGAAGAGATAACCCAAATGTGTATGAGATCCATGATCAAATATGCAAATGCCCATATGCAAGAGAAATTAAGTTCATTCAAGTCTAAGTTCAGGATGGAGCTGGTCTTAAGAACAATGCCAATATCAAGCAAGCAAGCAAGTTTCAAGAAGAGTTTTCAAGGCTCAAAGCATGCAAGCCTTTCAAAAGATGTTTAAGCTACTTGATATGCTTAAGTAGGGTGCCAAATTCAGTGCAAACAAGTGTTCTTTACAAGGCAATGCTCCATATGAAAATGAATGCAACCTATATGCTCTAGACTCAATCTTAAGGATGCAAGTGATGCAATCTACATGATTCAAAAATTCAAATTTTTTTTTATGCAAATATGAATGAACAATGCAATGCATGAGACTCAAAATCACAAAGCAAACATTATCAAATGCTTGGTACCTCCCCAACACTTATATCACACAGTCTCTGTGTGAGTAAGAGAGAAGAGATACCCCAACAAGACAAAAAAATGTATATACAAGAAGGGTTGGAGTGATACCTAAGAAGGAGGTTTGGGCGTGGTGTTTGGTGCCGGGGCTAGGAGCTGGCTTGGTTCATAGCAACTCTCCTCTAGACCTAGAATCCTATAACCTTTGTTAAGAAGAACAAATAAAGAACTGAATAGAACTTTATTGAGAACTTGCAAAGTAATGAAAACAGTAAAAGAAATGAGTAGAAGAAGGAGGTAAAGAGGTGGTGGTTAAAGCTTGTAAAACTTGTATGACTTATATAACTCTATCTCTGCCAAAACACTTAGGCACATATAAATATGAGTTCATTAGGTTAAAAAACTCGTCAGGGGTATTCTTGTAAAATATGATATCTTGGGCTTCAAGTTCGGCCAGGTCCAACTTGTCTTTCTTCCGCCTCAGTATCAATTGATAGTACAGGGTGTACATCGATCGTTTATGGTCTCGATGTATCGTCCTTCGGCTAATGTGTGTCGATCGATAGCACAGAGTGTGCATCGATCGATGTGTAACTCTTGGTGTCGACCTCTGGTCTTGATCACGGGTGAACTCTTCTTTAAGCTCCAAAAAGGAACCTAAACCATCACTTTTCTCCAAACTGCTTCTGAACCTGAAAACATACCTAATAGACTCCAAAACATAGATAATAGTAGTAAAAAGGAAATAATTTGAATTTCAAATCGTTTCCCAAATCCGAGGATTCTCAAGCACGCTGCTTCCTTGGGAAGGAGCCCAACGGTTTCTTCTTTAAATTCGATGCTTCTCCCTTTCTTCTTCTTCATTCTGATTTTCTCCGCAGGCGATATCGTCATACAGGTACTGCCTCTTCTTATCTTATCTTTCCGGAACTTTCCTAGATAGATCGAGTTCATTAGCTCATAGGTTCATCTCCTCGTTCCGCCGATCAGGATTTCCTGCCATTATGTCAAAGCGGTCTGGCAGCTCCTCAGATCCACGCGAGGAGTCTGACTGAAACCTGTTGGCTCCGGCGCCTATCTCCTACATTTACATGGATCCTCTCTGATGGATCCAGCCTCATCGGTCGTCGAGGGGGACCTGGCTGAGTGGCGAAGGAGCTACTCTCTTCCTTTATTTGTCGATCTCCGTGTACCCGCTCTGGAGGAACGTGCTTCCAGCCATATTCCGGGGAGATTGCTGTCTACGAAGCTTTCTTCGACACCGGCTTCTGAGGGTTTATCCCTGTGCTGGTCGTAGGGCTGTGCACTCTTTTCGAGATTTCACCTTCCCAGCTAAATCCTCCGACTTGGAGGATTCTCATAGCCATTCAAAACTTGGGCGACCTGGAGTATCTATCCTTCGGTATCAACGAGAATCTTTTTGCCTATCATTTAGCTCCTCTTAATGGAGGAAATGGATGATTCCACCTTGCCCTCGCAGCGGCTTGCCGATCGTGGAGGAGCTGCCGAAGGGTAATCGGAAAGGGCCGGTTTTTAATAAGAAATGGCAAGAGAGATATGCTTTTATGACGTTCCCCGGATCCCATGTGATGCACCTCAGTACGTGGAGCAGTCCGTTGAACAAGACCAGCATGGTGATCAGGACGTTCCGATCAGTTCAACCAAGGTTCGCCCGTCCGACCGTACCGAACGCACTGACCGAGCCGTGTACCGGATCGACCCGCGTACCTCCGGAAAGGAGCTTCGTCTGGATCCACGTCCGGATGACCATTCCGACCGTATTGAAGCTCGGCTTCCCCATCCAACTCGACAATCTAAGACGATCGATCGTGCCAAAAACCAATCCGAACATGCCGATTCCGAATCAGACTGCAGCTTCTCATTTCTGACCAGACTGGCCCGTACCGCATGCACTGCCGACTGTACTGCCGGACGTACTGAAGAACTGTCCGACCAGTTTGACCCGATTGTTCAGTTTGATCATCTGGATTTCTCTAAGGCAAGGATACTTAGGCTCTCTGAAGATCTCGATCACATTTGTAACACTTCTGTTCGTGGAGACTTCCCATCCGTTCATGAAGACCGTCCGGCCCGTGTGATGCTCCTGACCACGGGACGTGCCACAAGGTTCACTGAACCTGGACACTAATTCAAATTCGAAAGTCTCCCTCTTTTTCTGTGTTTTATTTTCCAGTTCATTTCCAGCTATTTGTCTAGCTGTTTTTCTTCATTTCCTATGTATGTCTTAATAAGGTCTTTGACCCAAAACTCTTTATATATTTCAAACTCAGATCTGAATAAAGTTTACTCGATTTTACTTTCATAAACGTCTGAGATTTCCTCTCTTTGTTCTTCTTAAGAACTTGTTCATCAATTCCTTGGTGTGGTTAGCATTCGAGCAATCATCTCTTGTCTGATCGGACCGGTGAGTCATATCCGGCGATTAGTCAAGTTCAGTCTGTCAACGGACCTGTGAGTCATCGGAAACATCGAAGGCCTTCCGCATCCTTCGTGAGATCCATCGACCCATCAGTTCTCCAACCGGAGTTCATATCCAAATAAGTACCGATTGAGTGTTCCGATCTAAGGGTCTATCAAAGTGGTATCTGAGCCACTCAACCGGTATCAATCTCTTTCATTCCGTCATCTCATCTACCATCTTCTTCATCTGATAAATTCTTCTTCTATCTATCTTGAACCCGGGCCACTCATTACCCACCATTCAGAAAAAGTATAAAAAAGAGAAAAGAAAAGAAAAGAAAAAGTATATATATATATATATAAAAGTTTGTGGTGTGGTGGTGGAAGAGTAAGTCCGCTGGCCGAAGAGAAATCCGACCTTTGAGTTGGTTCAGGCGGATTCCCCTTTGTAATCTCTTATCTACCTTCTCTTGAAAACCCTTGTTGTTTGGATATGACCCACTGAGTTCTTTGGACTTGTCTTTCTTAGAAGTTTGAGAACAACAGATCTTTGAGTGAATCACTTCAAAATTGAGAGAAACACGTGTGTGGGTGAGGAACAAACACTCGAGAGTGTGAGGTTTTTACTCTAACGTTTGGTGTTTAAGATTTTCAGGAAACCATGAGTGGTGAAGAAAAAAGGAGTCGTCCCGGAAATTCTATGGCTGGGACTGTCTAATCTCCAAATGAGAGCTTTGAATGATACTTTAACTAACCTTATGACTGCAGGTCTTGAGCAGATCCATGAAAGGCTGGATGAGATCCAAGGAAGCAAACAGCCCAGATCTAGAACCGGAACAAGGAGAGCCAATCCTAGGAGGCAAAACCGGTCAGAACCTGAAATCCTTGAGGATGAGACCTACGATGATGAGGATCAGTCTATCAACCGACTTAGGAGAGGTTGTAGAAACCAAAACCCAGGTGATACTAATCCTTTTGCAAGAAATGAAGGAAATGATAACGAATTAGGAGGTTTGAAACTGAAAATTCCTAGCTTTGAAGGAAAGAATGATCCTGATGTGTTTTTGGAATGGGAAAGAAAAATTGAATTAGTTTTTGATTGTCAAAACTTTCTGAAATTAAAAAGGTTAGACTTGCTGCTGCTGAGTTTTCAGGCTATGCTATTAATTGGTATGATCAAGTTGTGACTAGCAGGAGGAGAACAGGTTTAGCACCAGTGGACACTTGGGAGGAGCTTAGGATGCTCATGAGGAGGCGTTTTGTACCTGACCACTACCACCGCGATCTACATCAAAAACTCAGGCGGTTGTTTCAGGGTACTAAGTCAGTCGAGGACTATCACCAGGAAATGGAAACCTTGATGATAAAGGCAGATGTTGATGAGCCCTAAGACGCCACCATGGCTAGATTCCTCACGGGTCTTAACCGCGACATCCAGGACCGAATGGAGCTTCAGGATTATGACAATATGGAGCAGATGCTACACAAGGCCATCCTGATCGAACAGCAAGTCAAGAGAAAGGGTTTCTCTAAGCCAGCCTTTGAACCAAAACCATCCTTTCCATCTAAGTCCAACTACCAAGACAAAGGTAAGTCTTCTTGCACAACAAATACTGCTTTCAAAACTGATTCTTCTACTCGTGTTGACAAAGGAAAAGCAGTTGAGAATCCTAGCCGAGCAAGAGACATCAGGTGCTTCAAGTGTCAAGGTCTAGGACACTATGCCAACAAATGTCCAAACCAGCGTGTGATGATTCTTATGGACAATGGCGAACTGGAGTCAGAGGAGGACAAGGAGGACAAGGAGGATCTCGGTCCCATTTTTGATGAGGATTAGGAAACTTTTGATTACCCAGCCAGTGGTCCACTCCTTGTCACTAGGAAACTCTTAGACGAGCCTGTCTTTGATGAGGAGGTTGATGGGGTGATCAATGAATTCTGTTCCACCTTTGTGAAGGATTCAGGTCCGATCTATGACGAGGACAATCTCAGCTACCCAGCATCTGGTCCTCTTCTTGTCACTAGACGTTCCTTGAGTGTTCAGCTCAAAACCGATGAGAAAGCAAATATTGGAAGCTCAGTCTAGAACAGCAAAGGACATTGGCCATGAGTTCAAGACTGTTCACTCCAAGATTGATAGTAGCTATACTGAGTTAAACAAAAAGATAAGAGCTTTGGAGAGCCAGTTTGCTTCTATGAATTCCCAGCCAAGTCGCCAACAAGGGACATTACCTGGGAAGGCTGAGCAAAAACCCAAGGAGCCATTGAAAGCAATCACCTTGAGAAGTGGTAGAGAGTTACCTCCAAGAGTTCTCCCCAAGGATGGTGAGAAACACGGTGGGGAGGTGGCCATCAACATTGATGATGAAGTGGTGATTGTAGATGAGAAGGTTGATGAAGAGATTCTGGAAAAAATTGTTAAAGCTAAGGGTAAAGGAAAGGTAGGAGAAGAGAAGAGGACAGTGAAACATGGTGAAGTTGCTACTCCAACAAAAGGATCTTCTTTTGTCCCTCCTCCTTATGAGCCTAAGCTACCATTTCCTGGAATGTTCAAGAAGCAGCTATTGGTGAAATACAAGGCACTATTTGAGAAACAGATGAGTGAAGTTCAGATCACAATGCCCATCATTGATGCTTCCATGCTAGTCCCTCAAAACAGCAAGTTCTTGAAGGATGCTGTAGCTGCAAAGAAGAAAGAGATGGAGGGTATAGCAATTATAGGTTGGGGCTAATCCCTCATATCCTATTTAAACCCTAAATCTAACAATTGAATCTACTCAGACATGGCTAAGTAGTTCATAGCAACAAGGTAATAATAGAAGTTCATAGACCTATTAGAGGGTGAACACTTAGGTTCCAATCACAAATATCATTGGATCTCTCCTCTAGGTCTAGAATTCTATAACCTTTGTTAACACTAAAAGAAATAAGTAGAAGTAGAAGAAACTTGAATAAAACTTGTGTTGTAGAAAAGACTTGTATTAAAGATGGCTTGTTTTTAAAACTTGTTAAACTTGTTAAACTTCTTAAACTTGTTGTTAAAGGCCAAAACACTTAGGCATATAAATATATGAGTTCATTAGGTTAAAAAACTTGTCAGGGGCATTCTTGTAAAATGTGATATCTTGGGCTTCAAGTTCGGCCAGGTCCAACTTGTCTTTCTGCCGCCTCAGTATCGATTGATAGTACAGGGTGTACATTGATCGATTGTGGTCTCGATGTATCGTTCTTCGGCTAATGTGTGTCGATCGATTGCACAGAGTGTGCATCGATCGATGTGTAACTCTGGTGTCGACCTCTGGTCTTGATCTCGGGTGAACTCTTCTTTAAGCTCCAAAAAGGCACCTAAAACATCACTTTTCTCCAAAATGCTTCTGAACCTGAAAACATACCTAATATTCTCCAAAACATAGATAATAGTAGTAAAAACACTCATATACCATGGGTAAAAACGGGTAAAATCCATGGTATATCGACTCCCCCAGACTTAACCTTTTGCTTGTCCTCAAGCAAACACACATGCAGTCTTTATGAAAGAGGTTTTGAAAAGCAGGGACTAAATCAAATTCAAACTTAGAATCATAACCTCTACTTTGTTGCAAACCACATCTAAGAATCTGTTAATCACAGAAGCAAATTATGCATATCCTAATTAAACAACCTTGATCATCTAGCCAACAACTTAGCAATCATGTCTGACTAACCCCTCTACTGATCTCATTTCTGTATATAAAAATAAAAGTGCAGGCTTTACCTTGGGAGTATCGATCACAGGGTGCAAGGTTGCTCAAACAAGTATCTGGACCTGCAGGTAAAAATTAGTTCCTATCCTCTCTCTCTACTATTTCTCTCCTAGTCAAGTCTGCTTTCATTTGCAAGACATTGACCAAGATTGGACAAGCTTCCATGAATCAAGCCTTAATGATTGCAGCCACCGACTCCTGTTCACTTCTTTTTGACTTATATCCTAGGATTCATTGCGAAGCAAGTCTTGAAGGGGGTAACCACCAAGCCCTGTTCGAACCCTTTACCTATAGAATTCTTATGAATCAAGTCTTGAGGGGGGTAACCGCCAAGCCCTGTTCGAATTCTTTCCTAGTTAATAACTAACTAATCCTAGAACATAAATTTAAGATAATTTTCGATATATTTTTTTTTTGTATAAACTTATAAAAATTATAAAAATTAAATCTAATTTCGATAATGAGAGAGAGAGGGTGATAAAACTATCTACACAAGGCTTTTACCTTCCAGACTTGTTTGAAGCATCCGATCCCATGTATACCAAGCCCCAAGACAAGCAAAGAATTGTCAGGTTAGGTTGGAAATCAGCTTTGGTTCCTCCAGACAATCAATGAAAGTGTTGTCATAGCTGACAGGTGATCAACTTTATCATCTATAGTACATTCTGCATCAACAAATCTAAGAATGGTGCCTAAAAGTTTGATTAGATAAAAAGTGAAAATTTAAATTATCATTATCCCTTTCTTGACTCAATAAAAACCATTTTGAAAACAATTTTTGGATGAAATCAAAAGGTAAACAGCATCAGTAAACATCCCCCCAGACATAAATCATAGACTGTCCCCAGTGTATAACCAGTCCAGTGAAGGCATAGGCAATAATTAAGTACACTGATAACAAAAGTTTAGAACGATATACCTGACCGCGATGCGTATCGATCGATGTTGAGTCGCCTTCGTCGATCGCTTCTGTTTGGTTCATGTCGATCCATATCGACAGTGTCATGTCGGTTCATTCCAATGGAAATCGTCTAGTTGTAACTGCAAAGAAAAACAAATACGAAAAATAAAATCCTAAAGATAAAATAAAATGAAAAACTACCTAACAGTGGGTTTCCTCCCACTCAGCGCTTTGATTATAGTCATCTAGCTTGACTTTGGATGGAATGAGCTACTGAGATGAAGTCCAGGTACTTGTTGAGAAACAAGTATCCTCTGTATCTTTTTTCTCACCGAACCATGCGTCAAATAGGCTTCTTGTGGCTTCATATTCTCTGGTTTGTTTCTTCTTTATCTCAATGAACTCATCAGTGGTCCTTTGAATCCTTTCTTCATGACCTTCAATGCTGAACTCGTGCCATCTTAACTTCCTGTAGGCATGTTCTGAGAGATCACTGAGCTCCGCTTGCATTGAATCAAGGCGTTGGATTATTTTGTCGTGGATGGAGCTGGTATCGATCGATTCCTTTGTTGAAATGTTGGTCGATGGCTGTTGAAGTCCATCGATAGATGCGCTGGTTGCTCGGTCGATCGATTCTAAAGGTGTAGGTCTGCTCGCAAGCTGCCTCTGAATAGCTTTAATTTCTTTATGTATCCCTTCTATGCTAGATTCCATGCTTCCAACCTCGTTAACAAGCGGGAAATACGTTTGGTCTAGACGTCTATCTTGTGAATCATCCACGCTTGTTATTGCTGTGTAGACATCATCAGCTAATTTATCCAAATCGGCTCGGGTACAGATCTCTGAAGTCTGTATATCGAGCGATGCAATAGGTTGCTTATCGGTCGACTTTTGCTTCTGCAGATTCTCGTGAAGCTTCTCAGCAAAGAGCTTCATCTGGCCGTCGATTTTAGTCAATCGCCTATCGATCGATGTGAGGTTGAGCTCGTCGATCGATGCAATCGATGCAGCCTGATAATCAAGTTGACGTTGGAACTTCTCAGCCTCCTGCTGTATGGTGTCTATTCGTAGTGAGAGTTCCTCCACTTCTTTGTCTACTAAGAAGTGTATATCAGCAATTTTCCTCTCAACTGCTTTCGGACGAGTCAATCCTCCAAAAGGATTTCAAGGTGCAGCGGGATTCATATCTGCATGTGCTTCATTGATAAGGCGGATAGATCTCTTTATCTCTTCTGTGCAGATGCTTAGATCCCCTAGGTTGTGGAAGATAGGTTTACAGGTTTTGGTGAGTTTGCTGCTGAGACGAGCTTCTGCTTCCTTCAATTCTTTCCAGATATCTCCAAGAGACTCATCAACCTCATGTTTTGAGTAAGTGGTCGATGGTGTGGGCTCCGTATCGATTGATGTGGATGGTGCTTTGTCGATCGATATTGATCTTTTCTGGGTATGGTTATGTGCGTTGCGAAGATCTTCAAGTTCCAGCTCAAGACGTTGAACCTTCTTGAGTAATCCTTGGTCTGCACTGAACATCCAGTTCATCTCACTGCGAAGCTTGTCTGTGGCCTCTTCTAAACTCTTTTCCATGGAGAGCTTTTCCCATTTGCGTTCTCCAATTAAACCTGTGAACATCTCGTTGATCTCGTCTTTGGTGTAGGTTTCTTGCACCAATTCTCTTCTTGTAAATGAACTAGCGTGCTCTGGTAGACAGATGTAGGAGCGCTCGTCCATCGAAGTTCTTTGGAGCAGTTTCTTGATGTCGTCTTTAGAAATTTTGATGACGTCACCATCTATTCCTCTAGCAAAGCCATTCTCGTCTCTGTAGACCCCATACTCATCTCTCTGCTCCCAAAAGAATTTTCGAACTCCATATCGAAAGGCTCTCTTTCCGAATTCGGGACACTTATCGATCGATGCAACACACTCTGTATTGATCAATTTCTGTTGAAGATATGGATCCTTCCTGTTGAGATGGTTATCATCAGATTCCTTTGGCTCGGTTGTTGTGTCTGCCTCCTGGTGCTGATAATGGTGGTCTGGTCCGTAGCATTGTTGCTGGAATAAGTTGTGGGATCCATTGGCTAACTATAGGACGTCTGCAATGTCTTCTTTGGATATGTGGAGTGTTCATCCATCCATTGAGCGTGCAAAGCCTTGTGAATCCCTGAAAATACCAAACTCATCCGCGATTAGATTACCGAAATTAAGTACATTTGAATTTGTTACCTGGGATGGTTGGGTGTATGTATCGGTCGATGGCACAGGTTCTGAATCGGTCGATGGTTGTTCAGGCCTATCGGTCGGTTGTACTCGTGCCGTGTCGATCGATGAGACTTCTTCGGGTTGGGTGATGTATGTTGGTGTGGCGGTCTCGACCGCGAAGCTCTCGTACTGGTAGTCTCTTGCCCAGCCCCCGATTGAGTATTCTCCGTCTCGCTTGTTGTTGACTGTGTTGTCGAATGATGCGAGGCAAGTAGTATCGATCGATGGGGAAAAGGCCCAGTCGATCGATGTCGTGATTCTGAGGTTGTGGTGGAGAAGTCGATCTTCATCTTCTGGAAGGTTGTGACATTCTATAGCTCTCTCCTCCTCGTAATCATCAGTATACTCCTCAATATGATTAGTATTTGCAGCATATGGTGGGATGTAGTAGTCATTCTCCCACGTGTTTACTTTGAAATCACCTTCTGGAAACTCCTCCTCGATCTGATTGAATAGTGAATCGATCGATGATCATGTGTGGCTGTCGATCGATGTCGATTTACCAGAGATGATCGATGATACAGTGCTACTATCGATCGATTCTGCAGTCTCTGTCTTGTATTCGCCTTGCGAGTCGTATTCATCTCAACAATAGTAAACAGCTACAAGGTTTGAGCCATCTTGGATCTTCTTAGGGACCTTGATGACTCGTACTGGATCATAGTAGACCGTAGGGTTGATCAGGGTTAG
Source organism: Brassica juncea (assembly GCA_018703725.1). NCBI lineage: Eukaryota > Viridiplantae > Streptophyta > Magnoliopsida > Brassicales > Brassicaceae > Brassica > Brassica juncea. The sequence continues at coordinate 26,641,388 of CM031940.1, read as the reverse complement.
GCACAGTGTGTTTGTCTGAAGGTTGCAGACTGCTCCAACTGTGGCTAGGAAGGCTCTTCCAAGTTGCAAAGAAGTGGGTAGGGTTATCTTGACGTCCAAGACATGGAAGTCTACTGGAATTAGGGCTTCTCCTATGGTGACCTCAAGGTTTCTCACAATTGGTGACCTCAAGGTTTCTCACAATTCCTCCAGAGTTCTGCTGAGAACAATCCACAAAGATGAACGATTCCTCAGTAGGCTCTATCTTCAGACCTAGATGGTCTGCTATCACCTTGGGTAAGATGCTAACTCCAGATCCTGTGTCACATAGGGCACGTGGGAAGTTGATCCCCTGTACTGAGCAAGGAACAACAAACTTTCCTGGATCACCCTTCTTCTCTAGTTTGATCCTCTTCTTCATACTCTCTCTGACTTGGTTGAACATCCTCTTGATGTCTTCTTCTGTCTCCTTAGTTTCTCTGAAAAACATCCACAATCTGTGTGAAAAGTAGGCTTCTTCAAAGGGTTTCTCTGTAGGTATCCTTAGAACTCTCTTTCTGAAACTTGCCAACTCTTTCTCATTAACTCCTCTTTTAAGGTGTTTAGGAACCTTCTCTTTCCTTTTTCTGAGAACTCTGCCATCTTTTTCCTTTTCTATCTCCATTGGATCAATAATATCCGTGGGTTTCTTCATTATGGCGGTTGGTGGGTTTCTGGAAGGCTTAGATTGCTCCCGGAGTGCATTAAGTCGTGCAACATCTATCTTGGGAAGTTGCACTCGGCGTGTGATAACTGAATATCGATAGACAGCTTCTGGAGTGTGTCGATCGATTTCTTTATCAATCGGTCGATCGATGGGACGTCTGTCCTGTCGGTCGAAGCGGTAAGGGCTGGGCGGATGTGGGTACTTTGCTGCGAACTCCTCGTGAGTAAGTATCTTCACGGTATTGCACTTGTTGGTGGATCTTTCAAGATGCATCGGTCGATGCTCGCCTTGTTCCACCGATCGATTGGTATTGGCGTACATCGATCGATGTGGTGATCCTGACATCGATCGATTCCAGTGGTTGCCGCCAATTCTTTCGATCTGGAAGTCTCCCTCTTGCAGCTTCTCTTGCTTTACCACTCTCCAAAAATCATCCTCTATGATAGCATTGACGTTGTGGCCTGTTGTTTCTTCTCCAGTCCCTTTTCCTAAAGCTTCCTGCTTCTTAACAGCTTCTCCTGTCTGAATCACTTGAGTCTCTAGTTTCATCACATGGGTACTCAAAGCATCAAGCTTTGTGTTCAAAGTGGTGTAGACAGCGTCGATCTTTCCATTAAAGTTCACCTCTAACTGCTGCTGGCTCTCAAGAACTTTGCTGAGCATGTCTTCTAGCTTTCCTTCTGGGGTTGGTGTGGGTGGCTTCATGTAAGATGAGTTTCCATAACTCCTGTTGTTGTTGGGGTTGCTGCTGTTGAAGTTTCCTCTCTGTCATGTGAAGTTTCTGTTTCCTTGGTTTCCAGACCTCTGAAATCCGGTTCCACTGATCCAGTTGACTTCTGCTTCTATGTAGTCATCTTCTTCATCAGCTTCTGCATCCTCTACTGAGCAGATTTGCTTGTTTAGCAGTTTCTGAACATTGTCAAGTGTAGCTTGTACCTCATTTATCTGTTCCTTTCCAAGGAACGCTGCAGATCTTGCTCTTACAATGTTCTTTGTGCTGTTGCTGGATGCTAGGTTGTCTATTAGTTTCACAGCATCTTCAGGATTCCTTGTGGTGAAGTTGCCTTCACTCGCAGTGTCTAGAGCCATCTGATATTTCAGTGCGATTCCTCTGAAGAAAGTGCAGAGCAGCTGCACTTTGTTGAATCCATGGTGTGGGCAGTCTCGCTGGTAAGACTTGAATCTGATCCAGGTATCCTTGAATGACTCTCCAGGCTCCTGATTGAATGTGGCAGTTTTCCTTCTTAAGTCTTCAGCGTGCGCATCATCAAAGAAGTTACGCAAAAATGCGTTTTTGATGTCGCTCCAGGATGTAAGAGATCCTGGTGGTAGCTGCTTAAGCCACTGTAAAGCTTCTCCAGATAAAGAGTGTTTGAAGAGCTTACAGAGAAGGTAGTCCACACGGACTCCATTGGCTTTGATAGCAGATATGAGATCCTCGAACCTCTCCAGATGGTCCATGGGATGCTCACTGGACAGCCCATACTAAGGTATCTGTCCCACAAGGGTGTAGTACTGCGGCTTGAGCTCAAAATCGCCTCTATGAATAGCAGGGGGACGAATGGCTGATCTGTTGGTGTAGAACTGATCTGGACGGTTGTAGTCAGCTAGTGTTCGAGCAGCCTCTTCTACAGGTTGAACAGCTCCTGTAGGTGCAGTTTCTGGCTCAGGGATTACTTCATTCTGAGCGTTGAGTTTCTGACCTGCTTCATTACGAAGGTGACCTTCTTGGTCACGCAAGTCTCCATTCTCATCTCGTGTGAGAATAATAGGCGCAACCATGACTCGCGGAGTAGTATCGATCGATATACGGTTAGGGGTATCGATCGATGTCGGATGAAAGATGCCGGTCGACGGTGAAGTAGTGTCGGTCGACGTGAAGGTGCGAGTATTGGTCGACGAAGACGGTGTCTCGGTCGGCAGGGCAGGCAGTTGATGGCGTCGATCGATGTGGAACTGATTTCCTTGCGGATTGAACATTCCAAGCTGGCAGGGTCTTCTGAGAACAAAAGTTGGGATTCCTTGTTGCTTCTGGTGTTGCTGGGCATGTACCTGAAAAGACAAGAAAAAAATTGTGTGTCAGAAAACAAATTAAAATAAAAATAGAAATAACCTAGACCTTATCAGATTAGATCCTACTGTATCAAAGCTCCCCGGCAACGGCGCCAAATTTGATATCACTCAAATTACCCTAAAGAGTGACTTTACTCTCTCAAATAAGAGGTTCAGTTGTAGTACTTAGGGATCGAATCCACAGAGAGCTAGTGTACAAATAAGATGCAATCTTAATGACTATGCTAGGTTGAAAATAGTTTAAAGTCAAGTGCAGGTTTGCTGAGTAAGGATAAGATTACTCAGTTGAAAGGATTTGGTTTTAAAACAGTAAAGAAAAGTAGTTAGATTGAGGGTAAGTATTCAGGAATTCAGGATTATAAATACTATAAAGGCTAACAAGTCGCTTGCATGATATGTCAGAGCTCAATACTTATTAAATGAATCCATCAGCTCTCGCATTATTTAGACCATCTATTACTTAGATGCTAAATGGTGTTGCGGTCGGCTACTCTGCCGATGGTATCGCTCGATAGTTCGATCGAAATATCGACCGATACACCTCTAGCTACGTCGATCGATTACTCTATAGGAGTATCGATCGATACGGCTCTAAGCAAGCTTTATGCGCGAGTTGATACAATGCTCACCATGAGGGTCATAGCATGTTTAGGATGTTGTCAGGTATTGCATGTAATGAACAATGCAATCCAAGTTCATGTTCTAGGTAGCTAAGCTAGAAAAAGCATTAGTGAACAATCCTAACAATAAATATCACAACTATAACAATTATAGGTTGGGGCTAATCCCTCATATCCTATTTAAACCCTAAATCTAACAATTGAATCTACTCAGACATGGCTAAGTAGTACATAGCAACAAGGTAATAATAGAAGTTCATAGACCTATTAGAGGGTGAACACTTAGGTTTCAATCACAAATATCTTTGGATCTCTCCTCTAGGTCTAGAATTCTATAACCTTTGTTAACACTAAAAGAAATAAGTAGAAGTAGAAGAAACTTGAATAGAACTTGTATTGTAGAAAAGACTTGTATTAAAGAAGGCTTGTTTTTAAAACTTCTTAAACTTGTTGTTAAATGCCAAAACACTTAGGCATATAAATATATGAGTTCATTAGGTTAAAAAACTCGTCAGGGGCATTCTTGTAAAATGTGATATCTTGGGCTTCAAGTTCGGCCAGGTCCAACTTGTCTTTCTGCCGCCTCAGTATCGATCGATAGTACAAGGTGTACATCGACGATTATGGTCTCGATGTATCGTTCTTCGGCTAATGTGTGTCGATCGATTGCACAAAGTGTGCATCGATCGATGTGTAACTCTGGTGTCGACCTCTGATCTTGATCTCGGGTGAACTCTTCGTTAAGCTCCAAAAAGGCACCTAAACATCACTTTTCTCCAAAATGCTTCTGAACCTGAAAACATACCTAATATACTCCAAAACATAGATAATAGTAGTAAAAACACTCATATACCATGGGTAAAAACAGGTAAAATCCATGGTATATCAGCTAGTGTCAGCCTCATGCCCTTGTCTGTTGCCAAGAAGCTTTGATTCAGCCAATACAAAAAGTGTAGACTCTCCTTGGTGCTTGATGATCGCTCTGTTAAGTTTCCCATTGGTATCTTGGAAGACCTCCCTGTGATGGTTGGAAATTGTGAGATTCCAACAGACTTTGTTGTGCTTGAAATGGATGAGGAAGCTAAAGATCCCTTGATCCTTGGAAGACCATTCTTAGCCACAGCAGGAGCCATTATCAATGTGAAGGAGGCAAGATTGATCTTCATTTGGGGAAGGAGCACACTCTCCACTTTGACATTAAAGAGGTGATGAAGAAGTCAACTGTGCAAGGCCAAGTGTTTTACATTGAAGAGATGGAAGCTCTGGCTAATGAGCTTCTTGAAGAGTTGGTACTTGAAGAGTTGACAATTAAGGACCCTTTGCAACATGTTTTGACAATGGATAAAGAAGTCCAAGTGGTTGAGAACTAGGAGAGTGATGCTTATGTGAGAATGCTGGATTCTCATAAGAAGATTGATGGTGAAGCCCAGTACGAAGAGCTTACACATGAGGTTCACCAAGCTGCTTCAGCCACCAACAAGAGGACATCCAACAAGATGATTGGAGTGAGCTCAATGCACCAAAAGTGGAGCTAAAACCTCTTCCCCATGGTGTAAGGTACGCATTTCTAGGCCCTAATGAGTCATATCGTGTCATTGTGAGTAGTGAACTTACTGAACTTGAGCTTTCTCAACTTTTAAATGCACTTAAAAAGTTTAGAAAAACAATTGGGTACTCACTAGATGATATTAAGGGGATATCACCTTCTTTGTGCATGCATAGGATACATCTTGAGGATGAATCAATGACTTCTATAGAGCATCAAAGAAGGTTAAATCCTAACCTGAAGGATGTTGTAAAGAAGGAGATTCTTAAACTCTTAGATGCTGGTGTTATCTACCCTATTTCAGATTCTAAATGGGTATCTCCTGTGCATGTTGTCCCAAAGAAAGGTGGTATCACTGTGGTTAAAAATGACAAGGATGAATTGATACCAACTAGAACCATTACTTGCCATAGGATGTGTATTGATTATAGAAAACTCAACTCTGCATCTAGAAAGGATCATTTTCCATTGCCATTTATTGATCAAATGCTTGACAGACTTGCAAACCATCCTTTCTATTGCTTTCTTGATGGGTATTCAGGGTTCTTCCAGATCCCCATACATCCCAATGATCAAGAGAAGACAACATTCACATGCCCCTATGCACCTTTGCCTATCGAAGGATGCCATTTGGGTTATGTAATGCTCAAGCAACCTTTCAAAGGTGCATGATGTCTATCTTCTTGGATCTCATTGAGGATATAGTGGAGGTATTCATGGATGATTTCTCTTTCTACGGATCTTGGTTTTCTGCTTGTTTGTCGAACTTGTGAAGGGTCCTACAGAGATGTGAAGACACCAACCTTGCGCTGAATTGGGAAAAGTGTCACTTCATGGTCAAAGAAGGGATTGTGCTTGGGCACAAGATTTCAGAAAAGGGGATTGAGGTGGACAAGGCTAAGATTAAAGTGATGATTAGTTTGCCTCCACCAAAGAAAGTGAAGGACATCAGGAGCTTTCTTGGCCATGCTGGATTCTATAGAAGGTTCATCAAGGACTTCTCGAAGATTGCTAGGCCAATGACCAAGTTGCTGTGCAAGGAAGCCACTTTCAGCTTTGATGTAGAATGTCTTGAAGCCTTCAAGAAGATAAACGGTGAACTTGTTAGTGCTCCCATTGTCCAGCCACCTGATTGGGATCTCCCCTTTGAGATAATGTGTGATGCGAGTGATTTTGCTGTTGGATCTGTCTTGGGGCAGAAGAAGGATGGCAAGACTCATGTGATCTTTTATGCGAGCCAAACCTTGAATGATGCTCAGATAAAGTATGCCACAACTGAGAAAGAGATGCTGGCAATTGTCTTTGCCTTTGAGAAGTTCAGAAGTTACCTTGTGGGTTCCAAAGTCATTGTGTACACAGACCATGAAGCTTTGAGACATCTTCTAGCAAAGAAGGATGCAAAACCAAGACTTTTGAGATGGATCCAGCTACTTCAAGAGTTTGATCTTGAGATCAGGGACAAGCCAGGAATTGAAAATGGTGTAGCTGATCATCTCTCCAGATTGAGGATTGAGGGTGGCATCCCTATTGAGGAAGGACTTCCTGAGGAGCAGGTCATGGCTATCATGTCAGTGGTGGCAGTTATTGAGACTGTAAAGAAGATCGAAGAGGTCAAGGCAGCTAAAGAGAAGGGGCTTTGGTATGCTGATTTGGTTAACTTCTTAGCTACTGGGAAAGAGCCATTGGATCTTGCGGGGTATGAGAAGAAGAAGTTCTACAAAGCTGTGAAGAGATACTATTGGGATGAGCCATACCTCTACACTCTTTGCAAGGATCAGATCTATAGAAGAGTGGTGGCTGATGAAGAAATTGAAGGGATCCTTACACATTGCCATGGATCTTCCTATGGAGGCCACTTTGCTACCTTCAAGACGGTCTCAAAGGTGTTACAAGCTGGATTTTGGTGGCCACACATGTTCAAGGACACGCAAGACTTTGTTTCCAAGTGTGATTCTTGCCAAAGGAGAGGAAACATCACCAAGAGAAATGAGATGCCTCAAAATCCAATTCTTGAGGTGGAAGTGTTTGATGTATGGGGGATAGACTTCATGGGACCTTTTCCTTCTTCTTATGGTAACAAGTACATCTTGGTGGCTGTTGACTATGTGTCCAAATGGGTTGAAGCAGTGGCTAGTCCTACAAATGACTCAAGAGTGGTGATAAAGATGTTCAAGAGCATAATTTTTCCAAGATCTGGAGTTCCAAGAGTGGTCATAAGTGATGAAGGCTCACACTTCATTAACAAGGTGTTTGAAGGGCTTCTAAAGAAGAAGGGAGTGAAGCATAAGGTGGCAACACATTACCACCCACAAAACAGTGGCCAAGTTGAGATCTCCAACAGGGAAATCAAGGGCGTTCTAGAGAAGATAGTCGAGACTAAGAGGAAGGATCGGTCAGATAAGCTTGATGATGCACTTTGGGCCTACAGGAAAGCTTACAAGACTCCCTTGGGTACCACACCTTTCAACCTTGTGTATGGGAAGGCCTGCCACTTACCAGTAGAGCTTGAGTACAAGGCACTGTGGGCTGTTAAGTTACTGAACTTTGACATCAAGAGTGCCAAGGAAAAGGGGCTTCTTCAACTCAATGAACTGGAAGAGATAAGGATGGATGCCTTTGAGAACTCAAGGATCTACAAGGAAAAGACCAAGGCCTTTCATGACAAGCACATCCTTAAGAGAGAGTTTAAGGCTGCAGATCAAGTCCTTCTCTATAACTCTAGGCTGAAGTTGTTTCCAGGGAAGCTCAAGTCAAGATGGTCTAGTCCATTTGTTGTTAAGGAAGTGCGACCTTATGGAGCTATTGTGCTTTGGAACAAGGAAGGTGGAGATTTCACACTGAATGGACAGAGGGTCAAGCAGTACATGGCCACCACACCAAAGGAGATTAGGACATCAACCCCACTCTCTGATCCTTCCCCAGCCTAACATCAAAGGAGGAAAAGTCAAGCTAGTAACTTTAAACAAGCTCACTGATGTCTTGCATATTTACATGTTTTTAGCTATCATATCTTGTGCATTTTTACTCATTTAGATTAGGCATTAGGCATCTTTAGGCTAATTTTTTATTCATAAGTCTCTATCAGGAGTTGGAGTATACTTTAGAGATATTGGAGATGTTTGGGAGTTTTGTGATGAAAAAGAGGGGTTTAAAGATGAACATGGACAGAGGCCTTAGAAAAATCTTCTGATGCTAATATTTGGTGGAGACACAGAATTTTGAGTTATATTTCCAATGGAAGTGGTTTCAAGTCAGTTGGAGCTATATTGGAGGAGTTATGATCAAATCACTGAAGGCATATCAGTCCCACCCGGGTGAGCACACCCAAGGTCGATCACCCGAGCATGCTTGGACGAGCTCCGTACCCGGCCAGGACCACCCGGGGACAAGGACCCGCACTTCCTGATGATGCTAGACGTCAAGAACGTACGCGGCCTGGATACACCCGGGCAGAGACACCCGCACGGCTTGCTGGACGATGGACGAGCGGGACACCCGGACGTCCCACCCGGCCGTTCCTGCCCGCGCACTTGTTGGACGATGGACGACCTGGACACACCCGGCTTCAACCACCCGACCTGCCACTCGCCCGCGTACAAGAAAACCCGACCATGCACACCCGACTGCTCCCACCCACACGGCTGGACGGTCTGGACGAAAGAGAGCACCCGGCTGGTCACACCCGACCATGGACCAGCACAGCCTAACCCGGGTGGCTTAGCTTCTTCCTTTCTCCTTGTTTCTGATTGGTCCAAAATCACTTGGCACCAAGGACCTTTTGGACTTTTCCTTTATGCTTTAAGGGTTTTCCAAGCCCCATATAAATACTCTTGTATTCCCTTTGAGGGACTTAACTTCTTTTCTCCCAAAAACATAATAAGATCTTGAAGAAAGTTTGGATCTTTGATCTTTTTTATCTCATTTCTTTTGTGTTTAATAGATTATCTTCTTCTCTAATCATGTTTAGCCTTGAATCATCATTGATTTTGAGGTTTTCCATGGCTATTAGTGAGTAGATCTATCTAGGGTTCATGGGCTTGGGAGACTAAGGGTGATTAAGTGTAGATCCAAGGTGCTTAGTGTTAGATCTATCCTTTCCTTGCATTGATTTGGTGTTCTTCATGCTATATTTGAGTTGGCCTCTCAAACATAGAGCTATAGGCATTTCATGCCCGGAAGGTGTTCTATGAAATGCTTGAACCAACTCATTTATGCTTTTAGCTTGCTTTGCCTAAGGGATTAGTTGTCAAAGAAGCTAGGATTGCTATTAGACTCATTCTCCATGTTTGCTTTGATCATTACAGCCAAAGGGATTTGGTGTACTTGGGTGATCATTGCAAAAGAGCATTCATCTAGGGATAGAGCTTGCTTAGATTTGTTGTCTAGGCATAAGGAATTAGATTGATTGAAACGTTGGCATCTTGGATTGAACCTTGATCACCCAAAGTCAATTCCCTTGTCCCAAGAATCCCCTTGCCTCATTGAGAAAGAAAGTTCAATCTTTTATTGCATTTTTAATATTGTCTTAGTTTCATAATCATCTTCTTATCATGGTTGCACTTAGATTAAGCATAGGCTTGCATTTCCTTTGCATTAGAATCTCTTAGAATTGGATTGACATCTTGTATTCTACAACATTTGATTAGGACCCTAGAAAAGTTCCTTTCATCAAATTGGCGCCGTTGCCAAGTTCTAAGTTGATTTTGACATTGGGATTTAGTCACTTGCTTGAGACTAAGTCATTTTTATTTTCTTGTGATATTGATTCTCTTGCTTCTTCTATCTCTTACTTTCAGGTGTATGATCACAAGAAGCAGAGGGGCATCTAACTTGGTTCCTACTGTTGAAGAGATTGCTGCACTTGAGAGGGAGATAGCAAGACAAAGAAGAGAAGTAGAGCAACAGGCTCATCTTCAAAGGTTGGGGCTTGAGATGGAGAATCTGCCTCAAGATGGTGATGTCCTAGGGGGCAATGGTCCAAGAGCTGACAATTCTAGACCACCACGCCAGCCACATCACCAACCACGCCAAGCAAGAGCCATTGGAGCCTATGACCAACCTCACATTCATGGTCATAGGTTGGGAATCAGAGCACCAGCTGTTGAGAACAACAACTTTGAGATCAATTCAGGGCTGCTCAATGTGATAGAGAACAACAAGTTTCATGGCTTGGCTGTGGTGGATCCACTAGTTCACTTGGATCAATTTGACAAGTATTGTGGTTTGTCCAAGACCAATGGAGTCTCTGAAGATGCTTTCAAACTCAGGCTGTTTCCTTTCTCTCTAGGAGACAAAGCTCATCAGTGGGAGAAGGCTCTTCCAAGTGACTCTATCATCACTTGGAATGATTGCAAGAGGGTATTCCTAGAGAAGTTCTTCTCTTCGTCAAGGACAGCTAAGATCAGAAATGAAATCTCTGGTTTTCAACAAAAGAATCTTGAGAGCTTCAGTGAAGCATGGGAGAGGTTCAAGGGCTATTAGTCTCAGTGTCCACATCATGGCTTCACCAAAGAGAGCTTGCTTAGCACCTTCTATAGAGGAGCTCTACCACAGTGCAGAAATAGGCTTGATACTGCTAGCAATGGTTTCTTCTTGGGAAGAACTGAAGAGGATGCTGAAGAACTAGTAGAGAACATGGCCAAGAGTGACTCAGTTTATAGTGAGGAGCATGATAGAGCCAATAGAAGTGATGACCAGCATACAAGGAAGGAAAACAAGACCTTGCAAGATAAGATAGATTTGATTCTCTCCACCCAAGCTAAACAAGAACAGCTGCATTTTGTGGGTGCTCCTAGTCAAGAGGTTCCTCCTACAATCAATTAGGTTGATGGCTTAGAAGGCCAAGAGGAGTTGTGCTTCATCAATGCTAATGGCACATGGTATAGGAAGGAGCCAAACTTCCAATACCAAAACAACTATCAGCCAAGACCTCACTACAACAATCAACAAGGAGGCTACCAAACAAATCAGTCATCTCAGCCTCATGGAAGTTCTTCCCAAGCTCCAAACTCAAATATGAAGTTCATGTTCAAGCAAATTTTAGAAGCTCAAGAGAAGAATGCTAGGAGCATTGGAGATGAGTTCAAGAATATCCATGACAAGATTGATGGAAATTATTCTGATCTCAACAACAAGTACATGCAACTTGCCTCTCACCTCAAAGCTTTGGAGAGCCAAGTTGCCTCCATGTCTTCATCCTCCAAGAATTCAATGGGATCTCTACCAGGAAAACCAGAGAAGAACCCTAAGGAGACTTGCAATGTTATCCTCTCCACTTCTTCAAGGATTGAGTTGAGTGATCATAAGAATGATGTTGATGAGATTGAGAGGCTAATGCTTGGAAATCAGATTGAAAATGATAAGAGACTGGTTGTGGCCACAGCTGAAGCTAGAGTTGTGAAGAGAGCTGTTAAGAAGGTTCAAAGAAAGATTCTGAAGATTGATGAGCCTACGGTTGAGACACAAGTTGAGAAGAGTGCTAACCTCAAGCTGAAAGAAAAGAAGGAAGAAGACAATGAGGTTGAGCTATCACCCTATGATAAGCTCCCTTTCCCTAAAAGGTTCCTCACCAAAGCTCAGAAAAAAAGTGGTCTCCAAATTCAGAAAAGACCTAAGTGATATTGGAGTCAAGCTTCCAGAGATCACCAATATGCATGCTGCTCATGTCCAAATGATGCTCATACAGGACATTCTCACCCACCAAGCTGAAGTGGCTGAGCTTTTGGACATCTCACTTCTGAAGATTGATCCACCAATCCCTCCCAAGTCCCTCCCTAAGCTTGAGTCTCAAGGGAATTTCACCTTGTCTTGCTCTCTTGGTAAACTAACTATGGAGGATGCTCTTGTTGATAGTGGTGCTAGTGTGAATGTCATCTCCTTGGATATGGTGAAGAGTCTTGGGATTGAAAGCATGGAACCAGATACTCCTCCTCTCACCTTTGGGGATTCTTCTTCTACAACCCCACTTTGCATAATCAAGGACTTCCCCTTGAAGATTGGATCCTGCACCATACCTATTGACCTCACTGTTTTGAAAATGGCATCTGAAGAGAGAGTCCCTATGATCCTTGGCACTCCTTTCCTCACAACAGTTGGAGCTTGCATTGACTTTCCCAACAAGAAGGTCACCCTCATGCATGTCAACAAAGCTGTCTCCTATCCTCTCCAACCTCCAATGGAATCAGACTAGTGTGGGACAATCACTTGTGATGCACAAGCTGTTGAGAAGCCCCAAGATGAAGAGGTTGTTGGTAAGAAAGAAGGTCTTGAATGAGAGTCTTCAAAAGGGTTGTGTGATGAGCACTTGGAAAGTGCTAAAACAGAGGGGATGAGTGGAGTATCAAAGGCCACTCATGGCAAGAAGAAGATGGTGAAAGAGCCTCATCCTCCACCTCTTGACTTTCTCCCACACACTCTCACTCTCCATCCAAAGAAGCTCAAGGATGGATTCATTGAGTACAAGATCAAGCACAAGTGCAGATCCACACCATTCTCAAGTGCTAGAGCCATCATCACTCCTCAGCTCCAAGATGACCCAATCAAGCTTCAAGAGCTTCTCTCTCAGGTCCTCACCATCACACTTGAAGGTGGGAAGGATCCTCCTTCTCACTAGTTCAAGAGACAAGGTAGTCAAGCTAAGTGACTCAAAGCAAGCTCACTTGGGAGGAAGTCCCATGGTTATCCTTGTACATAGCTTTGAAATTTCAATTTTCCTTTTAAGTTTTTTTTTTAAATAAAAGTGGTCAAGGTTTTCAGGTTGAGCCAAGCACTAGAGGAGAGAAGAATGGTGGTGAACTACTTGAGCCCCATGATTGCCATGTAGCAGCCTCCTCTAGTTGCTATGAACCAAGCCAGCTCCTAGCCCCGACACCAAACACCACGCCTAAACCTCCTCATGTGGTATCACTCCAACCCTTCTTGTATATACATTTGCTTTTATCTTGTTGGTGTATCTCCTTCTCTCTTACTCACACAGAGACTGTGTGATTTAAGTGTGGGGGAGGTACCTGATATACCATGGATTTTACCCGTTTTTACCCCTGGTATATGAGTGTTTTTACTACTATTATCTATGCTTTGGAGTCTATTAGGTATGTTTTCAGCTTCAGAAGCATTTTGGAGAAAAGTGATGTCTTAGGTGCCTTTTTGGAGCTTAAAGAAGAGTTCACCCGAGATCAAGACCAGAGGTCGACATCAGAGTTACACATCGATCGATGCATACTCTGTGCAATCGATCGACACACATTAGCCGAAGGACGATACATCGAGACCATAATCGATCGATGTACACCTTGTACTATCGATCGATACTGAGGCGGCTGAAAAACAAGTTGGACCTGGCCAAACTTGAAGCCCAAGATATCACATTTTACAAGAATGCCCCTGACGAGTTTTTTAACCTAATGAACTCATATATTTATATGCCTAAGTGTTTTGGCATTAAAAACAAGCTTTCTTTTCATTCAAGTCTCTTTGATATACAATCTTTTACAATAATAGAAGTTTTAAGAGTTTCTTCTACTTCTACTCATTTTCTTTCAGTTCTTTATTTACAAAGGTTATAGGATTCTAGATCTAGAGGAAAGACCCAAAGAGATTTGTGATTGGAACTTAAGTGTTCATTCCTCTAATATATCTATGAACTCCTATTATTACCTTGTTGTTATGGACAGCTTAGCCATGTCTGAGTAGATTCACTTGTTAGATTTAGGGTTTAAATAGGATATGAGGGATTAGCCCCAGCCTATAATTGCTATAGTTGTGATATTTATTGTTAGGATTGTTCAGTAATGCTTTTCTAGCTTAGCTACCTAGAACATGAACTTGGATTGCATTGATTTATTACATGCAATACCTGATAACATCCTAAACATGCTATGACCCTCTTGAGATATGCGAAAGCTGATCTAAGATCATGGTGAGCATTGTATCAACTCGCGCATAAACCTTGCTTAGAGCCGTATCGATCGATACTCCTATAGAGTAATCGATCGACGTAGCTAGAGGTGTATCGGTCGATATTCCTATCGAACTATCAAGCGATACCAGCGGCAGAAGTAGCCGACCGCAACACCATTTAGCATCTAAGTAATAGATGGTCTAAATAATGCGAGAGCTGATGGATTCATTTAATAAGTGTTGAGCTCTGACATATCATGCAAGCAACTTGTTAGCCTTTATAGTATTTATAATCCTGAATTCCTGAATACTTACCCTGAATCTAACTACTTTTCTTTATTGTTTTCTAAACCAAATCCTTTCAACTGAGTAATCTCATCCTTACTCAGCAAACCTGCACTTTACTTTAAACTATATTCAATCTAGCATAGTCATTAAGATTGCATCTTATTTGTACACTAGCTCTCTGTGGATTCGATCCCTAAGTACTACAACTAAACCTCTTATTTGAGAGAGTAAAGTCACTCCTTAGGGTAATTTGAGTGGTATCAAATTTGGCACCGTTGCCGGGGAGCTTTGATACAATAGGATCTAATCTGATTAGGTCTAGGTTGTGGGAACCGAAATTCACACCGTCAATTTCTGATAAACGATTTGTGGAGGAAAACCGAGTTAACCCGATCTTCCTTGAAGGTCCCGAATATCTGCTGGGCCACACACGATACAATCGATGGAGATTAAAGTTGTAAAAATAAAAATCGTAAGAATAGAGCGAAAGAGATCTTATTTCTGAATTCTCGTTTGAGCGTGAACAACAAGCAAAGAAATCGGCTACAAGAGATGTCGAAAAGTCCGCTAGTCCAGCCGCCTAAGTCTATCCTAGTTGAGTCGCAGCTCTCTAGTGAAAACAGAAAAGAATGCTAAATTGCTCTAAGTGCTAAGTGCTCTGGAAGTTTTGTGATGATTTGCTTCTAGCCCAAAGCTCTCCTTATATACTCCTCTTAAGACGGTCTATCCTCCTTCGGGCTGAATGGGGCTTTTTCCATTTTCGTCCATCTTTGTTATTATCGGGAAACTTGACATTTATCTTCGGAAAACTTGACATTTATCTTCTGGAAACTTGACATTTATCTCTTATGTGAGGATAAGGATAAATCGTCATAGTTATCCTTCCTTTTCGGAAAATCGTAAGTGGGCCGTTTTGGTCATGTCGGGCTACTTAGACGTTTTTACGGTTTTTCGAAAGAATAGTCTTTGAAGGTTTCAGCATTTCCGACGGAACCCCAATTCCTCGTATAGTCGAGATGTTTGGTGTTTAGAATAACCGTGATCGTTTTATACGATGAATTGAGATCCATTCATCGTTCGAACCTTTTAAGATCTTCCGAGATTCCTCGAGTATCGGGATCGAGATGGACTTGGATTCGTAGACTTTCCGTCTTCAAGGGTTTGAGTAATGAGGCTTCGAACTTAGATTTTAAAATATGAACTTTTAAACAATCGAGAAGGCTTTGCGGAAGAATCATTGTAGTTCTCGGACAATCCAGACATGGGTTTAAGGGATCAAGATGCTGCCGTTGCCCGAGATCACGAGACGATTGCACAGATTGGCGCCAGGACCCTTGCCGCCGGCGCCAGATGGGAGACGACAGGCCTGCCGCCGGTGCCAGACGGGAGAGGACGAGCCTGCCGGCGCCAGGCACGGCGTGGGCGTCCTGCCGCCGGCGCCCGGCACCAGGCGCGGCGTGGGCGGCGTGGCGCCGGCGCCAGGTGCAGCTCGGGCGGCCTGCCGCCGGCGCCAGGCGCGGTGTGGGCGGCCTGCCGCCGGCGCCAGGCGTCCTGCTGTTCGTGCCGTGTCCCGCGTCCGTCGGTGCCTGCTGTTGCTTGCCTTCGTTGATCCCCGGGGCTCACGGTCC
This sequence comes from Brassica juncea, assembly GCA_018703725.1. NCBI lineage: Eukaryota > Viridiplantae > Streptophyta > Magnoliopsida > Brassicales > Brassicaceae > Brassica > Brassica juncea. The sequence goes on along the minus strand of CM031940.1, from coordinate 26,625,650 downwards.
GTTCATGCCTTCCCGTGAGTTCATCGAGTGACGACCCGTTTCTTGGTTTTGATTGTCACTTAGTTTTCTTTCGAGGACTTTCGGGTGACGATTTCGTCGTTGACCGATTTTGACCCCAACAGTTAGCCCCCCAGCTAGCTAGGAACCGTAGTGCCTTTCGGGTCCTGGCTTGCGGTATAGCCGTATGGGAAGGTGTAGAGACGTAGTTATTTTACCTCCTTTATAAGGATGGAGTAAGAAATCTCATTCATTCTTACTTCATCATAAAAAAATCATCTCTCTCAAGAATCCTTTCTCTCTCTTTAAGAACAATGTCTTCAAGATCCTCCAAGAGAAATTCTTCTTCCCATTCATCCTCGGATGACTCTCCTGCCCATGTGACGGTGAAGCAAGAGGAGTTAGTCGAGGAGGAAGCGAAGAATGCGTATTACCGAGCCCTTGTGGGTTCGGCTCCATCATTGCCAGATGTCCCTGTCCCGAGGAGACCTTTGAGGATGCCGGGTGCTTCCTTTACACCGAGCTTGGTTTCACGTAAATATCTCAGGACTCTTCGGGATTATTACCAGATTCCTGATGGAGTCAAATTCCGGATCCCTGTCGGTAACGAGAGTGCGAGGAATCCTCCGGAAGGTTTCTTTACATGTTACGAGGCTTTCCTTACGTATTGCCGCATGTGGTTCCCGATCCCCGGTACCATTGTTCGTGCGCTTCGTCACTTCGAACTTTCGATCAGCCAGCTCAGCGTTCCTGCCTTAGAGAGTTGGCTTGGCGTACTGATTGCAAGTTATGAGCTCGGGATCGATCTCAGTCCCGATGATTTCGAAGGTCTTTGGAGCACTCGGCCATCGGGGAGCAACGGCTACTACTCCATGGTGCGAAAGAAGGATATGTCCATAATTCAGGGGACTACTTCGAACCCTAAGTCGTGGCAGGATCGTTTCTTCTATGTCCGAATAGATGGTGAGTCTGTCGAGGAGAGCTGCCTCCATCTATTTCCGCACGCATGGCACTTCAACCGAGGTAATACGATGAAAACTCGTTGTCTATTTTGTTATTCCGGAAGTGCGAGTTTTTAGCGAAAAAGTTTCGCTTTGTAGAGAACGGGGCTGTTGCGCATTTGCATGGTGACCTTTTCGTCAAGAGGGATCTCCTTCGTCAAAGGCCGTTTTTTTGGAAGTCCTTCACTCTTGAACGGATTCGAGATGCAGTAAGGATTTACCGGTCCCGAGACCCTGTCCCGACATGCGACGCGGAAACGGTTATCGAAGCCCCTACTCAGAGGCGTAAACAGAGATCTCGTAAAGGGAAAGAAATTGATGGTGGGGAAGGTTCGGAAGATCCTTCACCGTTGGGGGAAAACCCTAGTTTTGTTCCAACGGAAAAAGGCGGAGCCAGCGATTTTCCGCTCCCCAACAATTTCTTTGACGGCCTTCCTCCGGAATTTGTTACTGACGAGTCGCTGGAGGATGAGGAGAAGCAACGGGTTTTTCCTGAGGGTTCCCAGCGGGTAAACGAGGTTTTGCCCTTTGAACTTCTTAACCGTATTTTTGAATCTGTATGTATGCTTGCTGATCTCGAATTTGTGCAGGGACTAAGAGTGTTTAGCAATGCGCTTGACTCAAGTTTCCGCAAGTCCAGGATTGCTAATTTCAAGACCAAAGAAGCTGAGCGAGAGCTCTTCCGATTCCGACAAGAGGTAAAGGCGCAGAACGCAAAGCAAGCTGAGCTTCATGCTCGAGCTCTTGTTCGGGCGGAAAGGAGAGGAAGGAGGATGGTCGCAGCTGAGGTGGCGAGACGGGCGGAATCGTTTGCTGCTGAGTTTCAATGTTTTAAAGAAGCTCAGGAGTTTGTTGGCGATTTCCGCGAGTGCCGGGGCTCGGTCGTAAACCTTTACAAGTCTCAGAATTCGGATTTCTCTTTTGATTCCGAGATTGCTGAGATGAAGGACTTTATGGCCGAGAGTGCTCATGCTGAGTCCTTGGTTCCTCCAGTCGAAGAAAGAGTCCGGAGACTATGGGAACCTATCGAGGTTTCCGAGGATACGGTGGAGGCCGGAGCCGATGAGAACGCCGAGGATGGTGGGAACGCTCAAGGCGTGAACGAGGAAGTGGACCAGCCTGCAGGTTCATTCGGGATTTCCGCATCTGGATTTCTCGATGTTGACTTCCTTTTGTGAATCGTATGTTTTGGCCGTGTGTGGCCGTTTTTTAGGAGTTTTATTCTGCGACCGTTGGAGGTTGCATTCTTATGTTTTGGGACTGGCCGTTGGTTGCTTAGAATCCCGCCGTCTTTGCGGCTTTTATGAATATGAAAATTTGCAAGATTTCGTCTTTTGTTTTGATTTATACTTTCGTCAAGTGTAGAGGAAAGAATGCGAGTAGTCACTTCGTATCCTAACTCTTTTTTGTCGATTGGTCCGTATGCTACTTTTTAGCGAGCGTTTTAGGTGTAAGCGATAAGAGACATGTTTTGGGATCTCGTATACGATACTATGTCTGTGAGATGTCAAGATCCAGCAAGACTGGGTTTAGGGCAAGACCTAGGCTTACTCTCAACTTTAAGGTTGTGCGATGACTGATCGGCTTTCGTTTTGCCTGTTAGTGATTTCTTCCTGATTCTTTTCGTTTAAAGTCCGCGACTAGTCGCCGGCTTATATGACTTGTGTTAAAAGAATCGAGCTATCTTCGGAGTTTATCCGAGAACCTAAACCAAAATTTTGGGTTTCTTGTATAGCGCGCTATGATATCCTTGTCGGATGTAAGAGGACCTTGTAGGTCTGACTACAAGTTTGTATTGAGTGAAACGTTTCTGTGTGCGTCCGTCGGGGCCAATCGACGGGCGTAAGTTATTTTTAAGTCGCAGGTGGACTGTTTTAGCGGATGATACGAGTTTTGTTATCTTTTTCAGAAGTTGCGACGTCTCGCGTTTCTTTTGAAGATATGATTTTCGTTTTTCCGAAGTGTTTATGCGTTAAGTGAGCATAAAAGATAAAATTTTATTGAAAGAATTTCAAAAAGTTCGATACATGTGCAGATATTTCGCGTTTTTGTGGGAGTATAGAACTATACGTACCCAGTCCCCCCCCTTTTTGGTGAAGGGGATAGCTGAACTCGCCGGGTTTCGACGAGCTGCCTACGTACCTCTTTCGAGGATCAAGCCATCTTGTAGTTCTGATGGTTGCCGCAGACGTTTTTACTCCCCGTGCGTTGCCGTTCCGATTGTGCTGGTCGGATCGGTGGTTTGTGCGGGGGTCGAGCTGTCTGCTTTTATGGCGGTGGACTCAGAGGCTTTGTCGCTGTCTTGAATCGTTGCCTGTTCGGATGATTCTGGATCATCTTTTTTCGAGTCTTCAGGAATGTTGTGTGATTCTTTTGCTCGTTTCGGGTTGGCCGCAGAGGCATTCCGATCTTTTCGCAGTTTGAACTCGGCTAGGTAACAGAGTCTCGATTGTTTCTGACTACCCCAGATGACTGCGGTTCCGGTTGGAGTCGGAAATTTGATGCCGAGGTGATATGTGGATGGTACTGCCTTCATGGAGTTGATCCAAGGGGTTCCCATGATGGCATTGTAGATGGCCGGGTTGTCGACTACTGCGAACTCGACGATCTTTGTGACTTCTTTCACCATGACCGGGAGCTTAATTCTCCCGAGGGTCATGGAGGTGACGCCCGAAAACCCAGTCAAAGGTTTTGGCTCAGGGACGACTTCCCCAAGTGGGATCTTCATCCTGTAGAGTCGCGGAAGATGACGTTGACCGTACTTCCTGTATCGACGAGGATGCGGCCAACTTCGAGATCCTGGATTACCAGATCGATAACCAAAGGATCGCAATGAGGTTTTTCGATTCCAACAGTTTCATGTTCCTCGAAAACGATCGTGTGGTTAGGAATATCGCTATCCGGAAACCAGTTGGAACTCTTCTCGGCTTTTTGCCCGTAGGCTTTTATCGACGAGACAGAGTCTTGGTGGAACTGCGATCCTCCGATGATCATGTTTACCCTCTGGCGACTGCTGTTGTTCCCTTGGTCGTCCTGTCTCCTTCCGCGCTTTTCACCCGATTGATTTTCGGTCGCGCGGTCCTCGGAGACAGTTTTGTTGGTCTTTGGGCGGTCGGAGTCCATGAGCAAGTCCTTTATACTCTTGACCTTTGATAGTTCGCCGGTGAGGAGCTTTGCGGAGAGCTGGGCGCCGAGAACCTTGCAGTTCGCAGTGGAGTGACCTCTGGTTTCGTGGAACTCGCAGTAGGAATTATTCTTGTACTGGTTCCTGGTCCAGGTGTTTCCGGAGGTCTTTCCTTGCTCCGAGTTGATGGCGTAGTTATGCTCGCCTTGAGCATCTTCCCCTTCGTGATGGACGTTCTTGTCGTTACGAGAGGGTTTCTTCTTCGAGGACGTTTTCTGTGGTCCGTGCTTCTGCGATAGAAGTTTCATCTCTTCCTCCATGATGATGAAGTCCGTTGCTTTGTGGAGAGTACCCTGGATTGTCCGCGGCTTTTCCAGTAGTATCCTCAGGGCGTCGATTGCGACATTGTCGCTAATGCCCGTTACCCTGGCCATCACCAGTTTGAACCTTCGCATGAAGTCGCGGAGCGGCTCGTCTTCCTTCTGAGCTAGGATCCATAGGTCCACGTCGGACGTTTCCCTGTCCATGAACATGGAGTATTGTTTGAGAAACGCCGAGGCCAGTTGGCGGAAGCTTCTGATGGAGTTCCTTTTGAGCCGGGATTACCATTCGAGCGCAGCGCCTTTGGCTCGTCTTCCTTCTCGACGAAGAGAAGACAATGACCCGCGTCTCGTTCGTGCTCCGGGAGTTTGCACCTACCCATTGCGATCTGCAAGGACTGTAGGTGCGACTTAGGATCCGTCGTACCGTCATAGACCGGGATTTTGATTTTCCCTGGGTCCGAGATATGTGTTTCTGTGATCCGAGCGGTGAATGGCGTTTTCCGTGCTTCCTCGAGAAGTCTATCGATCTCGGGGGTGGAACTGGTTGCCTGGTGGATTTGCGATTTCACCGCTTTCACTTTGGCCACGGTCTTTTTGAGAGATTCGCGGAGATCATGGATCTCGCTGTTGCTACCGGCGTTCCACCGATTTTGTCGGCGCTGGTCGCGATGGATTTGAGTTTGATCCTCCGCAAGTTCTTCCTGCTCAATCCAGTAGAGTTCTTCCTCCTCTTCTGGCATGGGCCTCTCGAAGGATACCGTCTGCCGAGCGGACTGGCTTCGGGTCCTCCTAGGGTGGATGTCAGCGTCTTCATCGGAAGGATCCGATTGGTCGCTGATATCCAGATTGATGCGCTCGACGTCGCTTTCCCTGTTTCCCGTAGCCGGGGGTGGAAGGTTCTGCGATGTCATTTGCTGTCCTTTTGGAGCCGTTTCCTCGGGAGTGGGCTCTTTCGATGCATCTTTTTCTCGTTCTCCGGATGATCCGAAGTCGAGTCTTCTGCCGCGCCGTGCCTTGGTGGATCCGCGCGGCAACTTCTTCCTCGCAGTTAAGGTGTCGACCTGTTTTGCAAGCGAGGTTATCAGCTTGTCCTGTCGTTCCGCCCGTTCCTGGGCGGAGGTGAACAATTCCTTCATCTTTCTGAGCGCCTCAGTGTTTGCATCAGCAGTGACTGTGGACGTATCTCCAGTTGGAGTCTTCTCAACGTTGGCGTCGACGGGTGTTCCGTCTAGCGTTGGCTGGTCTTTGGTGACGTCAGTAGACATGATCGACCGTGTGCAGTTGCGAGATAGATAGATCCATAACCCCCCCTCCTTCTAGCGCCAAACTGTGGGAACCGAAATTCACACCGTCAATCTCCGATAAACGATTTGTGGAGGAAAACCGAGTTAACCCGATCTTCCTTGAAGAGCCCGGATATCTGCTGCGCCACACACGATACAATCGATGGAGATTAAAGTTGTAAAAATAAAAATCGTAAGAATAGAGCGAAAGAGATCTTATTTCTGAATTCTCGTTTGAGCGTGTACAACAAGCAAAGAAATCGGCTACAAGAGCTGTCGAAAAGTCCGCTAGTCCCGCCGCCTAAGTCTATCCTAGTTGAGTCGCAGCTCGCTAGTGAAAACAGAAAAGAATGCTAAATCGCTCTAAGTGCTAAGTGCTCTGGAAGTTTTGTGATGATTTGCTCCTCGCTTAAAGCTCTCCTTATATACTCCTCTTAAGACGGTCTATCCTCCTTCGGGCTGAATCGGGCTTTTTCCATTTTCGTCCATCTTCGTGTTTATCGGGAAACTTGACATTTATCTTCGGAAAACTTGACATTTATCTTCTGGAAACTTGACATTTATCTCTTATGTGAGGATAAGGATAAACCGTCATAGTTATCCTTCCTTTTCGGAAAATCGTAAGTGGGCCGTTTTGGTCATGTCGGGCTACTTAGACGTTTTTACGGTTTTTCAAAAGAATAGTCTTTGAAGGTTTTGGCATTTCCGAAGGAACCCCAATTCCTCGTATAGTCGAGATGTTTGGTGTTTAGAATAACCGTGATCGTTTTATACGATGAATTGAGATCCATTCATCGTTCGAACCTTTTAAGATCTTCCGAGATTCCTCGAGTATCGGGATCGAGATGGACTTGGATTCGTAGACTTTCCGTCTTCAAGGGTTTGAGTAATGAGGCTTCGAACTTAGATTTTAAAATATGAACTTTTAAACAATCGAGAAGGCTTTGCGGAAGAATCATTGAAGTTCTCAGACAATCCAGACATGGGTTTAAGGGACCAAGATGTTGCCCGAGATCACGAGAAGATTGCACAGATGGGCGCCAGGACCCTTGCCGCCGGCGCCAGACGGGAGACGACAGGCCTGCTGCCGGCGCCAGACGGGAGAGGGCGAGCCTGCCGCCGGCGCCAGGCACGGCGTTGGCATCCTGCCGCCGGCGCCAGGCGCCCTGCCGCCGGCGCCAGGCGCAGTGTGGGCGGCTTGCCGCCGGAGCCAGGCGCCCTGCCGCCGGCGCCAGGCAGGGCGGGGGCGGCCTGCCGCCGGCGCCAGGCACGGCGTGGGCGTCCTGCCGCCGGCGCCAGGCGCCCTACCTCTGGCGCCAGGCGCGGCGTAGGCGGCCTGCCGCCGGCGTCAGGCGCGGCGTGGGCGGCCTGCCGCCGGCGCCAGGCACAGCGTGTGCGGCCTGCCGCCGGCGGCAGGCGCAGCGTGGGAGGCCTGCCGCCGGTGCCAGGCGCGGCGTGGGCGTCCTGCCGCCGGCGCCAGGCATCCTGCTGTTCGTGCCGTGTCCCGCGTCCGCTGGTGCCTGCGGTTGCTTGCCTTCGTTGATCCCCGGGGCTCACGGTCCGTTCATGCCTTCCCGTGAGTTCATCGAGTGACGACGCGTTTCTTTGTTTTGATCGTCACTTAGTTTTCTTTCGAGGACTTTCGGGTGACGATTTCGTCGTTGACCGATTTTGACCCCAACATAGGTTATTTTTATTTTCGTTTTAATTTGTTTTCTGACACAAAATTTTTTCTTGTCTTTTCAGGTACATGCCCAGCAGCACCAGAAGCAACAAGGAATCCCAACTTTTGTTATCAGAAGACCCTACTAGCTTGGAACGTTCAATCCGCAAGGAAATCCGTTCCGCATCGATCGACGCCATCAACTGCCTGTCGACCGATACCGACGCACCCCTGCCGACCGAGACACCGTCTTTGTCGACCGACACTCGCACCTTCACGTCGACCAACGCTACTTCACCGTCGACCGACATCTTTCATCTGATATCGATCGATACCCCTAACCTTATATCGATCGATACTACTCCGCGAGTCATGGTTGCGCCTGTTATTCTCACACTAGATGAGAATGGAGACTTGCGTGACCAAGAAGGTCACCTTCGTAATGAAGCAGGTCAGAAACTCAACGCTCAGAATGAAGTAATCCCTGAGCCAGAAACTGCACCTACAGGAGCCGTTCAACATGTACAAGAGGCTGCTCGAACACTAGCTGACTACAACCGTCCAGATCAGTTCTACACCAACAGATCAGCCATTCGCCCCCCTGCTATTCAGAGAGGCGATTTCGAGCTCAAGCCGCAGTACTACACCCTTGTGGGAAAGATACCTTACTATGGGCTATCCAGTGAGCATCCTATGGACCGACCATCTGGAGAGGTTCGAGGATCTCATATCTGCTATCAAAGCCAATGGAGTCCCTGTGAACTACCTTCTCTGTAAGCAGCTACCACCAGGATCTGGAGAAGCTTTGCAGTGGCTTAAGCAGCTACCACCAGGATCTCTTACATCCTGGAGCGAAATCAAAAACGCATTTTTGCGTAACTTCTTTGATGATGCGCGCGCTGAAGACTTAAGGAGGAAAATTGCCACATTCAATCAGGAGCCTGGAGAGTCATTCAAGGATACCTGGATCAGATTCAAGTCTTACCAGCGAGATTGCCCACACCATGGATTCAACAAAGTGCAGCTGCTCTGCACTTTCTTCAAAGGCATCGCACTGAAGTATCAGATGGCTCTAGACACTGCAAGTGAAGGCAACTTCACCACAAGGAATCCTGAAGATGCTGTGAAGCTGATAGACAACCTAGCATCCAGCAACAGCACAAAGAACATTGTAAGAGCAAGATCTGCAGCGTTCCTTGGAAAGGAACAGATAAATGAGGTACAAGCTACACTTGACAATGTTCAGAAACTGCTAAAAAAGCAAATCTGGTCAGTGGAGGATGAAGAAGCTGATGAAGAAGATGACTACACAGAAGCAGAAGTCAACTGGATCAGTGGAACCGGATTTCAGAGGTCTGGAAACCAAGGAAACAGAAAATTCACAGGACAGAGAGGAAACTTCAACAGCAGCAACCCCAACAACAACATGAGTTATGGAAACTCATCTTACATGACGCCACCCACACCAACCCCAGAAGGAAAGCTAGAAGACATGCTCAGCAAAGTTCTTGAAATCCAGCAGCAGTTAGAGGTGAACTTCAATGGAAAGATCGACGCTGTCTACACCACTTTGAATACAAAGCTTGATGCTTTGAGTTCCCATGTGAAGAAACTAGAGACCCAAGTGATTCAGACAGGAGAAGCTGTTAACAAGCAGGAAGCTTTAGGAAAAGGGACTGGAGAAGAAACAACAGACCACAACGTCAGTGCTATCATAGAAGATGATTTTTGGAGAGTGGTTAAGAAAGAGAAGCTGCAAGAGGAAGACTTCCAGATCAAAAGAATTGGCGGCTACCAATGGAATCGATCGATGTGAGGATCACCTCATCGATCGACGTACGCCAACAACAATCGATCAATGGAACAAGACGAGCATCGACCGATGGATCTTGAAGAATCCACCAACGAGTGCAATGCCGTGAGGATACTTACTCACGAGGAGTTCGCAGCAAAACACCCACATCCGCCCAGCCCTTACCACGTCGACCGACAGGACAGAAAACCCATCGATCGACCGATTGATAAAGAAATCGATCGACACACTCCAGAAGCTGTCGATCGATATTCAGTTATCACACGCCGAGTGCAACTTCCCAAGATAGATGTTGCACGACTTAATGCACTCCGGGAGCAATCTAAGCCTTCCAGAAACCCACCAACCGCCATAATGAAGAAGCCCACGGATATTATTGATCCAATGGAGATAGAAAAGGAAAAAGATGGCAGAGTTCTCAGAAAAAGGAAAGAGAAGGTTTCCAAACACCTTAAAAGAGGAGTTAATGAGAAAGAGTTGGCAAGTTTCAGAAAGAGAGTTCTAAGGATACCTACAGAGAAACCCTTTGAAAAAGCCTACTTTTCACTCAGATTGTACAGATTGTGGATGTTTTTCAGAGAGACCAAGGAGACAGAAGAAGATATCAAGAGGATGTTCAACCAAGTCAGAGAAAGTATGAAGAAGAGGATTAAACTAGAGAAGAAGGGTGATCCAGGGAAGTTCGTTGTTCCTTGCTCAGTCCATGGGATCAACTTCCCACGTGCCCTATGTGATACAGGATCTGGAGTTAGCATCTTACCCAAGGTGATAGCAGATCATCTAGGTCTGAAGATAGAGCCTACTGAAGAATCGTTCATCTTTGTGGATTGTTCTCAGCAGAACTCTGGAGGAATTGTGAGAAACCTTGAAGTCACCATAGGAGAAGCCCTAATTCCAGTGGACTTCCATGTCTAGGACGTCAAGATAACCCTACCTACTTCTTTGCTACTTGGAAGAGCCTTCCTAGCCACAGTTGGAGCAGTCTGCAACCTTCAGACAAACAAACTGTGCCTAACCCTGATCAACCCTACGGTCTACTATGATCCAGTACGAGTCCTCAAGGTCCCTAATCCAAGACGACTCAGACCTTGTAGCTGTTTGCTATTGTGGAGATGAATACGACTCACAAGGCGAATACGAGACAGAGACCGAAGAATCGATCGATAGAAACACTGTCTCATCGATCATCTCTGGTGAACCGACATCGATCGACAGCCACACATGGTCATCGATCGATTCACTATTCAATCAGATCGAGGAGGAGTTTCCAGAAGGTGATTTCAAAGTAAACACGTGGGAGAACGACTACTACATCCCACCATATGCTGCAAATACTACTCATCTCGAGGAGTATACTGATGAATACGAGGAGGAGAGAGCTATAGAATGTCAAAACCTTCGAGAAGATGAAGATCGACTTCTCCACCACAACCTCAGAATCACGACATCGATCGACAGGGCCTTCTCCCCATCGATCGATACTAGTTGCCTTGCATCATTCGACAACACAGTCAACAACAAGCGAGACGGAGACTACTCAATCGGGAGCTGGGCAAGCGACTACCAGTACGACAGCTTCGCAGTCGAGACCGCCGCACCAACATACATCACCCAACCCGAAGAAGTCTCATCAATCGACACGGCACGAGTACAATCGACCGATAGGCCTGAACATCTATCGACCGATTCAGAACCAGTGCAATCGACCGATTCATACAACCAACCATCCGAGGTAACACATTCAAATATAATTAATTTCGGAAATCTAATACCGGATGAATTTTGTATTTTCAGGGATTCACAAGGTTTTGCACGCTCAATGGATGGACGAACACTGCACATATCCAAAGAAGACATTGCAGACGTCCTACAGCTAGCCAATGGATCCCACAACCTATTCCAGCAACAACGCCACGGACCAGACCACCATTATCAGCACCAGGAGGCAGACACAAACAACCGAGCCAAAGGAGGCTGAGGATAACCATCTCAACAGGAAGGATCCACATCTTCAACAAAAATCGATCGATACAGATTGCGTCGCATCGATCGATAAGCGTCCCGAATTTGGAAAGAGAGCCTTTCGATTTGGAGTTCGAAAATTCTTTTGGGAGCAGAGAGATGAGTATGGGGTCTACAGAGACGAGAATGGTTTTACTAGAGGAATAGATCGTGATGCATCAGTATTTCTAAAGACGACATCAAGAAACTACTCCAAAGAACTTCAATGGACGAGCGCTCGTACATCTGTCTACCAGAGCACGCTAGTTCATTTACAAGAAGAGAATTGGTGCAAGAAACCTACACCAAGGAAGAGATCAACGAGATGTTCACCGGTTTCCTTGAAGAACGTGGGAAAAGCTCTCCATAGAAAAGAGTATGGAAGAGGCCACAGACAAGCTTCGCAGTGAGATGAACTGGATGTTCAGTGCAGACCAAGGATTACTCAAGAGGGTTCAATGTCTTGAGCTGGAACTTGAAGATCTTCGCAACGCACAGAACCATAGCCAGAAAAGATCAATATCGATAGACGGAGTAACATCCACATCGATCGATACGGAACCTACACAATCGACCATTTACTCAAAGCGTGAGGTTGATGAGTCTCTTGGAGATATCTGGAAAGAATTGAAGAAAGCAGAAGCTCGTCTCAGCATCAAACAAACCACAACCTGTGAGGGGATCCTGCACAACCTAGCAGATCTTAGAATCTGCACAGAAGAGCTGAGGAGATCTATCCGCCTTATCAATGGAGCACACGCAGATATGAACCCCGCTGCACCTTGCAATCCTTTTGGAGGATTGACCCGTCTGAAAGCAGTTGAGATGAAAATTGCTGATATACACTTCTTAGTAGACAAAGAAGTGGAGGAACTCGCACTACGCATAGATACTACGTAGCAGGAGGCTGAGAAATTCCAACGTCAACTTGATTATCAGGCTGCATCGATTGCATCGATCGACGAGCTCAACCTCACATCGATCGATAGGCGACTAACTGAAATCGACGGCTAGATGAAGCTCTTTGCAGAGAAGCTCACGAGAATCTGCAGAAGCAAACATCGACCGATAAGCAAGCAGTTGCATCGATCGATACACGGACTTCAGAGATCTGTACCAGAGCCGATTTGGATAAATTAGCTGATGATGTATACACAGCAATAACAAGCATGGATGATTCACAAGATAGACGTCTAGACCAAACGTATTTCCCGCTTGTTAACGAGGTTGGAAGCATGGAATCTAGCATATAAGGGATGCAGAAAGAAATCAAAGCCATTCAGAGACAGCTTGCAAGCAGACCTGCGCCCTTAGAATCGATCGATCGAGTAACCAGCGCATCGATCGATGGACGTAAACAGCCATCGACCAATATTTCAACCGAGGAATCGATCGATACCAGCTCCATCCAAGACAAGATGATCCAACGCCTTGATTCAATGCAAGCAGAGCTTAGTGACCTTTCAGAACATGCCTACAGGAAGATAGGATGGCACGCGGTCAGCGTTGAAAGTCATGAAGATAGGATTCAAAGGATCACTGATGAGTTGATTGAGTTAAAGGATAAACGAACCAGAGAATATGAAGCCACAAGAAGCCTATTTGACGCATGGTTCAAAGAGAAGAAAAATACAGAGGATACTTGTTTCTCAACAAGTACCTGGACTTCACCTCAGTAGCTCATCTCATCCAAAGTCAAGCTAGATGACTATAATCAAAGCGCTGAGTGGGAGGCAACCCACTGTTAGGTAGTTTTTCATTTTATTTTTATTTTTTAGGATTTTATTTTTCGTATTTGTTTTTCTTTGCAGTTACAATTAGACGATTGCCACTGAAATCGACCGACATGACACTGTCGATATCGATCGACATAAACCAAAAAGAAGTGATCGACGAAGATGACTCAACATCGATCGATACGCAACAAGGTCAAGTATATCGTTTTAAACTTTTTGATATCAGTGTACTTTATTATTACCTATGCCTTCACTGGACTGGTTATACACTGGGGACAGTGTATGATTTAAGTCTGGGGGGGATGTTACTGATGCTGTTTACCTTTTGATTTCATAAAAATAAAATGGTTTCAAAATGGTTTTTATTGAGTCAACCAATCTTTTAGGCACCATTCTTAGATTTGTTGATACAGAATGTACTATAGATGCTAAAGTTGATCACCTATCAGCTATGACAACACTTTCATTGATTGTCTGGATGAACCAAAGCTGATTTCCAACCTAACCTGACAATTCTTTGCTTGTCTTGGGGCTTGGTATACATGGGATCGGATGCTTCAAACAAGTCTGGAAGGTAAAAGCCTTGTGTAGATAATTTTATCACCCTCTCTCTCTCATTTTCGAAATTAGATTTAATTTTTTACTTCTAAAAACAAAAAAAAAAAAACAAATCGAAAATTAGCTTAAATTTATGTTCTAGGAATAGTTAGATATTAACTAGGAAGGAATTCGAACAGTGCTTGGCGGTTACCCCCCTCAAGACTTGATTCATAAGAATTCCATAGGTAAAGGGTTCGAACAGGGCTTGGTGGTTACCCCCTTCAAGACTTGCTTCGCAATGAATCCTAGGATATAGGTCAAAAAAAGTGAACAGGACTTGGTGGCTGCAACCATTAAGGCTTGATTCATGGAAGCCTGTCCAATCTTGGTCAATGTCTTGCAAATGAAAGCAGACTTGACTAGGAGAGAAATAGTAGAGAGAGAGGATAGGAACTAATTTTTACCTGCAGGTCCAGATACTTGTTTGAGCAACCTTGCATCCTGTGATCGATACTCCCAAGGTAAAGCCTGCACTTTATTTTTATGTACAGAAATGAAATCAGTAGAGGGGTTAGTCAGACATGATTTCTAAGTTGTTGGCTAGATGATCAAGGTAGCTTAACTAGGATATTGCATAATGTGCTTCTGTGATTGACAGACTCTTAGATGTGGTTTGCAACAAAGTAGAGTTATGATTCTAAGTTTGAATTAGATTTAGTCCCTGCTTTTCAAAACCTCTTTCATAAAGACTGCCTGTGTGTTTGCTTGAGGACAAGCAAAAGGTTAAGTCTGGGGGAGTTGATATACCATGGATTTTACCCATTTTTACGCCTGGTATATGAGTGTTTTTACTACTATTATCTATGTTTTGGAGTCTATTAGGTATGTTTTCAGGTTCAAAAGCATTTTGGAGAAAAGTGATGTTTTAGGTGCCTTTTTGGAGCTTAAAGAAGAGTTCACCCGAGATCAAGACCAGAGGTCGACATCAGAGTTACACATCGATCGATGCACACTCTGTGCAATCGATCGACACACATTAGCCGAAGGACGATACATCGAGACCATAATCGATCGATGTACACCTTGTACTATCGATCGATACTGAGGCGGCTGAAAGACAAGTTGGACCTGGCCGAACTTGAAGCCCAAGATATCACATTTTACAAGAATGCCCCTGACGAGTTTTTTAACCTAATGAACTCATATATTTATATGCCTAAGTGTTTTGGCATTAAAAACAAGCTTTCTTTTCATTCAAGTCTCTTTGATATACAATCTTTTACAATAATAGAAGTTTTAAGAGTTTCTTCTACTTCTACTCATTTTCTTTCAGTTCTTTATTTACAAAGGTTATAGGATTCTAGATCTAGAGGAAAGATCCAAAGATATTTGTGATTGGAACTTAAGTGTTCACTCCTCTAATATATCTATGAACTCCTATTATTACCTTGTTGTTATGGACTACTTAGCCATGTCTGAGTAGATTCACTTGTTAAATTTAGGGTTTAAATAGGATATGAGGGATTAGCCCCGGCCTATAATTGCTATAGTTGTGATATTTATTGTTAGGATTGTTCATTAATGCTTTTCTAGCTTAGCTACCTAGAACATCAACTTGGATTGCATTGATTTCTTACATGCAATACCTGATAACACCCTAAACATGCTATGACCCTCTTGAGATATGCGAAAGCTGATCTAAGATCATGGTGAGCATTGTATCAACTCGCGCATAAAGCTTGCTTAGAGCCGTATCGATCGATACTCCTATAGAGTAATCGATCGACGTAGCTAGAGGTGTATCGGTCGATATTCCTATCGAACTATCGAGCGATACCAGTGGCAGAAGTAGCCGACCGCAACACCATTTAGCATCTAAGTAATAGATGGTCAAAATAATGCGAGAGCTGATGGATTCATTTAATAAGTGTTGAGCTCTGACATATCATGCAAGCAACTTGTTAGCCTTTATAGTATTTATAATCCTGAATTCCTGAATACTTATCCTGAATCTAACTACTTTTCTTTATTGTTTTCAAAACCAAATCCTTTCAACTGAGTAATCTCATCCTTACTCAGCAAACCTGCACTTTACTTTAAACTATTTTCAACCTAGCATAGTCATTAAGATTGCATCTTATCTGTACACCAGCTCTCTGTGGATTCGATCCCTAAGTACTACAACTGAACCACTTATTTGAGAGAGTAAAGTCACTCCTTAGGGTAATTTGAGTGGTATCAGTACCAGATATTTGATCATGTTTGCTTTGTGATTTTGAGTCTCATGCATTACATTGTACATTCATAAGTGCATAGAAAATCCAAAAAAAATTAAAAAAATTTAAAATTTTTGAATCATGTAGATTGCATCACTTGCATCCTTAAGATAGAGTCTAGAACATATAGGTTGCATTCACTTGCACATGGAGCATTGCCTTGTAAAGAACACTTGTTTGCATTGAATTTGGCACCCTAGTTAAGCATATCTAGTAGCTTAAGCATCTTTTGAAAGGCTTGCATGCATTGATCCTTGAAAACTCTTCTTGAAACTTGCTTGCTTGCTTTATATTGGCATTGTTCTTGAAACCAGCTCCATCCTGAACTTAGACTTGAATGAACTTAATTTCTCTTGCATATGGGCATTTGCATACTTGATCATGGATCTCATACACATTTGGGTTATCTTTTCCCATTGTACCACTCTATGTTAACCCAAATGGCACTTCCATACCCTTGAGCCCTATCCATTCTTTGAAGCCTACATTGATTTGCATGAGTGAGGCCTTTTCTGATAGTTTGTCATGTGCAAAATCTTGAGAGTATTGGGGGCGACATAGATTTGTTCTCATCTCTTGCTAGCATAGGGTCATCATTTGAGCTAGCTTCTAGGATGGTGAGTGGGGTTTTTTGTTCCTTAATGGTCTAATTCTTGGGTTTGGTAACAATGTTGAGATTGATGAACAAATGAATATCATAAGAAAGAAGAACCCTAGGGACCTAAAATAATAAGATAAGAAGCTCTTGATTAATGTTTTGGACCTTCCCCCTTCATGTATATAAAAAAAACAAAAAAAAAAAGAAAAGAAAAGAAAAAGAAAAGAAAAGAAAAAGAAAGATTCAATAAGATAGTGGGGAAGGAAAAACTTAAAGAGTTAGAGCTTAGAAAAGTGAATAGAGGTCCTTAGTGGTTGAATTTCAAAGGAAAGAAAATGTTCATTGGGTGAGTGATGTGAGTATGTTTTCATTTTGGGTTATGGGATGAATAAAAAGGGTGTAGATCTTGTAATCACTAGGGAATTGGGTAGAATGATGAGGATGGATCCATGTATGCATGAATTGCTCCTAGTCTTAGATAAATTTTGAATAATGATCAAGCTACTTGATTCTTGAGTGATTGCCACCTTGAAATGATGCATTGAACCTTCCTTTTCATCCATGTTAGACCATTTGATCACCTAGCCAAATGATTGAGATCATGTGCCCATTTGTGAGACTTCACCTTGTGTGTGTGTGTGTGAATCAATGTGAGGGCTGGTTAAGAGAACATGTTGGTTGATAGGCATTGCATGCTTGGACGAGCTCCGTACACCCGAGGTCGATCACCCGAGCATGCTTGGACGAGCTCCGTACCCGGCCAGGACCACCCGGGGACAAGGACCCGCACGTCCTGATGATGCTGGACGCCAAGAACGTACGTGGCCTGGAGACACCCACACGGCTTGCTGGACGATGAACGAGCAGGACACACGGACGTCCCACCCGGCCGTTCCTACCCGCGCACTTGCTGGACGATGGACGACCTGGACACACCCGGCTTCAACCACCCGAACTGCCACTTGTTGGGGTCAAAAACGGTTATCTCGAAATCTACGGCTAAAGATCCTTCCAAACTCGAAGAATTCCCGCACGAGCGACTAACGGGGAAAGAGATCAAACAACGGAAAAACCCACGGACGGCGAGATAGCCTGACGACCGGCGGCACCCGACCTGGCGCCAGCGGCACCCGTGACGCGGGCCGGCCTGGCGCCGGCGGCACCCGACCTGGCGCCGGCGGCACCAGACCTGGCGGCCGGCGGCACCCGTCGCGCGGGCTGGCACTGGCTCCGCGGCACCCGACCTGGCGCCGCGGCGCACCCGTGACGGAGGGCCAGGCCTGGCGCCGGCGGGCACCCGTTGCACGGGCTGGCTGGCGCGGAGGCAACCGTCACGCGGGCGCCCCCCATGGCGCGGCGGCACCCGGCCTGGCGCCAGCGGCAGCGTTGGCACGGGCTGACCTGGCGCCGGCGGCACCCGTCACGCGGGCTTGCCTGGCGCCGGCGGCACCCGTGACGCGGGCCGGCCTGGCGCCGGCGGCACCCGGCCTGGCGCCGGCGGCACCCGTAGTACGGGCTGGCCTGGCGCCGGCGGCACCCGGCCTGGCGCCGGTGGCACCGTCACGCGGGCTGGCCTGGCGCCGGCGGCACCCGTGACGCGGGCCGGCCTGGCCGGCGGCACCCGGCCTGGCGCCGGCGGCACCCGTCTCACGGGTTGGCCTGGCGCCGGCGGCACCCCGGCCTGGCGCCGGCGGCACCCGTCACGCGGGCCGGCCTGGCGCCGGCGGCACCCCGGACTGGCGACGGTCAACGGTCCTCGTCCTGGTCTCGGTCCCATCGTGTTCGGTCTGATCCCATCTTGACTTGTTTGGATCAATCATCGTGAGTTTGGGACAAGCAAGGCTACGGAGTAAACATCTTTCGATTCGGTTGGAATCGTCCTCGATTTTTTACGATAGAAACTAGAGGGATTGGATTTCTCGTAGAAGATATCGTATAAAACAAAGATCGGTTAACTTGAACATCGACCCTTTAAGCTATACGGTTTATTCTCCGAGAAAGATCATCTTTCCGAGAAATCGTATAGAACGTTTAACGACTTATGACAAGTCCACACACTTACTTACGATTTTTCAGAATTCAGGCCCAATCAAGCTATGACGGTTTATCCGATTTCCCGAAACATCGGATAAACATCAAGTCACCGAAAGATAGCGGAAAACTCGAGGATGATTACGAAGACCGACGAAAATGGAACATTTCCTGAAGAGATAAGCTTGGGCCCAAAGGCGAGGCCCATCATCCTAAGGCAAACCGACCTAGGAGTGGGTATATAAGGAGAGCAAGAGCAGAGGAGAAGGGCATCCTGAAAATCCGAGAATTAGACTTAGAGCATCCTGCCAGCTTAGAAGAACTAGGGTTTAGGTGGTTAGACTAGCGGAGCAAGGCTTAGGACGTTTGGCTGCCTGCAACTCTATCTTTTTCTTTAAATCGCAAATCTCTTTGTCTTTCGGAGAATCCTTGTACTCGTTTCTCTTATCTAATAAAACGCCTTCGGGAAAATATTTCCACATCTTATTTTTATCTATTGAACTTTTCCGATTTCGTGTGGCAACGCAGAGAATCCGGACCTTCAAGGAAAGTCGGGTTTACTTGGCTTTCCTCCGCAGTCTTATTTATCGGAAATTGACGGTGTGAATTTCGGTTCCCACAGTTTGGCGCTAGAAGGAGGGGGGGACGGATTCTCTAACTCGAAAAACCACCAATCGATCGAAGTTCAGTATGGCTACTTCGTCAGTCCGCAACATCGTATCTTTCGAGGATCGAGCAACGGCTAGTATAGCCAAACCTCACAACAATCTCCTCGTAATAGAACTTACGATCCAGGGTATTGACGTAGCAAGGGTATTAGTCGACACCGGATGCTCGGCTAATATTATCTATAAAAGCACCCTCGAGAGGATGGGCGTCGATCTAAGCATCCTTACAGATGACCCCAGCCCAGTATTCGGACTCTCGGGAGAAGTTATGACCCTTGGTTCGACTGACCTCTCAGTCAGAGCCGGGAGCGTCACCAAAAACGTGGAAATCCTGGTGATCGATGGTCCAACATCATACAACGCGATAGTTGGAACACCCTGGTTAAACTCCATGAGAGCGATCCCATCGACATTCCACCTATGCCTCAAGTTCCCGACCCCTTTCGGGGTCGAAACAATACATGGTAGTCACGGAGCAGCACAAATCTACCTCGCTACCGAACTAAAACGGAAAAATTCTGAAATCGAGACCTCTCGGAAAAAGCAAACGATTCACGATTCGCCGGAAAATTCCTGGCAGTCCCAAAGAGCTGAGGCCCTGGAAGGGAAGCGTGAACCAACCTGCGAACCGGTGGTCTCAATCTGCCTCGACGATTCCTTCCTGGAACGGTGCGTCGAAATCGGAGCCAACCTCCGCGAACCGATAAAGGCAGAGCTCATCGCATGCCTCAAAAAGAACCTCAGTACGTTCGCTTGGGCTGCGGAGGACATGCCCGAAATTGATATTAGCGTAACATGTCACGAACTTAACATCGACCCGACTCACAAACCCGTAAAGCAAAAGAGACGAAAGCTGGGACCTGAGCGTGCCACCGCAGTCAACGAGGAAGTCGAAAGACTCCTCAAAGTTGGGTCAGTAACAGAAGTCAGGTATCCGGACTGGCTTGCCAACCCTGTCGTGGTAAAAAAGAAGAACGGCAAGTGGCGAGTCTATGTCGATTTCACGGATCTGAATAAAGCCTGTCCAAAGGATTGCTTCCCGCTCCCACACATCGACCGACTGGTCGAAGCAACCGCGGGAAACAAGATTCTGTCATTCATGGACGCTTTTTCCGGATACAATCAGATCATGATGAATCCCGACGACCGCGACAAAACTGCATTCATCACAGACCGCGAAACGTATTGCTAAAAGGTAATGCCTTTCGGTCTTAAAAACGCGGGTGCAACATATCAGCGACTCGTCAACAAAATGTTTGCCGAGCAACTCGGAAAAACTATGGAAGTATACATCGATGATATGCTCATAAAATCTCTTGACGAACACGATCATATTGCCAACCTAGAGGAATGTTTTGCACGACTCAACCAGCATAACATGAAACTCAACCCGGCGAAATGTAGATTCGCGGTGGCATCGGGAGAATTCCTCGGATACCTCGTAACGTATCGCGGAATCGAGGCCAACCCTAAACAAATCGACGCACTGATAGAGATGGCCTCCCCGAGAACCAAGCGAGAAGTCCAGAGGCTAACCGGAAGGGTCGCGGCTTTGAACCGTTTCATCTCGCGCTCCACGGATAAGTGCCTACCGTTTTACGAAACATTGAAGGGAAACAAGAAGTTCGAATGGTCCGAGCAATGTGAAAAAGCTTTCCAACAGTTGAAACATTACCTGGCCACTCCACCAGTCCTCGCAAAACCGATGGAAGGTGAACCTCTTTTCCTCTATATCGCAGTTTCCGCAACGGCAGTCAGTGGAGTCTTGATACGAGAAGAACGCGGCGAACAAAAGCCAATCTTTTACGTAAGCAAGACGTTACTGGATGCGGAAACTCGATACCCGCTAATGGAAAAATTAGCATTCGCCGTCATAACCTCGGCAAGAAAACTAAGACCATATTTCCAGTCTCATACTATAGTGGTTCTCACCACGTTTCCGCTGCGGATAATCCTGCATAGTCCGAGTCAATCCGGTAGGCTCGCAAAATGGGCAATCGAACTGAGTGAATACGACGTCGAATATCGCCCAAGGACATGCGCAAAGTCCCAAGTACTTACGGATTTCTTGGTAGAGTTACCCACTATAAGCATGACTAACGAGGAACCAAACTCAACTTGGGTTCTCCACGTCGACGGATCTTCATCCAAACAAGGATCCGGAATCGGAATACGACTCACCTCTCCTAACGGGGAAATCCTAGAACAGTCTTTCCGATTGGCTTTTCATGCTTCAAACAATGAGGCAGAATACGAAGCACTCGTCGCAGGCTTGCGGCTGGCCCATGGGTTAAAAATCCGTAATATTCACGCTTACTGCGATTCTCAGTTAGTCGCCAATCAATACAGCGGAGAATATGAGGCAAGAGACGAAAGGATGGACGCATATCTAAAACTCGTCCAAGAACTGGCTCGAAATTTTGACCAGTTCGCCCTGACCAGAATTCCTCGCTCGGTAAACGTCCAGGCCAACTCCTTGGCTGCCCTCGCCTCGAGCTCAGATCCAGGGCTCCAAAGAGTAATCCCGGTCGAATTCATCGAGCATCCAAGCATCGGACCACCAGTGGTCGTCAATCTAATCCGGGACGAGATTGAAAATGTGGAAGAAGTCGAGGACCAACCGGAAGCGGATGTGAACCCAACCGAGTATGGCTGCGACAGCCCTTGGATAGAACCAATCCGAGCCTATATCGTGAATGGAACCTTACCCGCCGAAAAATGGGCGGCTCGTAAAGTGAAAACCCAAGCGGCACGGTACGTCACGATAGAGGGAGAAATTTATAAGTGGTGTTTCTCTGGTCCTCTCATGACATGCGCAGAAGGGGAAAGGGCGAGAAAAATCATGGAGGAGGTCCATTCTGGATCATGCGGAAATCATTCTGGCGGAAGATCTCTCGCGGTCAAAATCAAACGCCACGGTTATTATTGGCCGACCATGGTAAAAGACTGCGAGAAGTTTGCCCGGAAGTGCGAGAAATGCCAAAGGCATGCTCCAACGATACAACAACTCGCGGAGATCCTCTCCTCAATCTCGTCCCCCTATCCTTTCATGCGATGGTCCATGGACATCGACGGACCTACGCACCCATCAAAACAAAAGCGCTTCCTCCTAGTCCTTACGGATTTCTTTTCCAAATGGGTAGAAGCAGAATGCTACGCAAGTATCAAAGACACACAAGTCGAGAACTTCGTCTGGAAACATATCATAACTAGACATGGGGTCCCGTACGAAATCGTAACAGAAAATGGATCTCAATTTATCTCTGCTCGATTCGAAGCATTCTACGAAAAATGGAAATTACGACTTACAAAGTCAACTCCCAGATATCCGCAATGCAACGGACAGGCAGAAACCATCAACAAAACCGTCCTTGACGGACTCAAGAAACGCCTAGACGCCAAGAAGGGGCGATGGGCAGAGGAGCTCGAAGGAGTTCTTTGGTCGCATCGTACAACCCCAAGACGGGCTACGGGTGAAACTCCATTCGCCCTCGTTTACGGAACGGAATGTATGATCCCCGCGGAAGTAGAATTCCCCGGAGTACGGAGAAGATTCCTCCCGGAAAGAGAGGATTTAAACGACGCTATGATGCTGGACAATCTCGATCTCATCAATGAACGCCGCGACCAGGCACTCATTCGAATCCAGAATTACCAGCACGTGGCCGCAAGGTACTACAACTCAAACGTACGCCATCGCAGGTTCAAAGAAGGCGATTTAGTCTTACGCAAAGTCTTCCAAAACACTGCCGAACAAAACGCAGGAAAATTGGGAGCAAACTGGGAAGGACCGTACAAAGTCATAAAAGTAGTCCGACCAGGTTCATACCAAATCGCAAACATGCAAGACGTCAAAATCCCGAGAACTTGGAATGCGATGCACCTCAAAAAATACTACCACTAAACGATAAAACGTGGTACAAAAGAACTATGAGATGGCTTGATCCCTAGACAAGGGTACGTAGGCAACTCGCCAACCGGCGGATTCAGCTATCCCCCCAATTTAAAAAAAGGGGGGGAGTGGGTACGTATACCCGTATACTCCCACAAATTTCGAAGACTCTAAAATTTTCGAAACTTTTTCACGACTTTTTCAAAATCGGCCGAAACGGCCACAACAACGGATCTAGTATCCACTAAGCAATTATCATATCCAAAAAACAA